>WAAE01008565.1:179368-232043 GCA_013400495.1 Nicator chloris
AAAAAGAAAAGCAGGACACAGTACAGCCCTGACATTCCCGAACCTTCTGGCAGCGTTTATTAACTTTGGCCACCTACCAGCGAGGGCTGCAGGAGCGGCCTGGAGTGGCAGTGTAAACTGGTTAATCTGTAGCTAGACATATCTGTGATTGGGGGGGGATGGTGTTTAGCAAGAAATACTCCTGCCTGGCAGCCAGGGCTTCAGCACTTGGAAAGGTTACTGGGGTTGTTGGTTTGTGGGTTTTGTTGTTTTTTTTTTTTTTTTCCAAAAAATTTAATTGGGAGAACTACAAAACATTTACAGTACAAAGTTTACAGTCTCACATAATCTGTAGTGAACTGACTCCCGAAAATATATTACAACTCAAGTTGACTTATCCTTTAGTTACATTCAAAACATACTTCTGTTAAAGTAGTCCAAAAGAGTACATAGTGCTCAATCTGTACCTATGTACAAACAAAACTAAGCTACTGCTCATTCATCCACCGTCCAGGAAACTTTTGGAAAACTCCCAACTTTCTACATTAGGAAAAAAAAAAATACAGGTTTTGGAATTCAATAAACAAGATATGTTCCTGTATTATAGAAAGTTTCAGATCCAAAGATGGCCTCTGTTCTTATAAAATAGAGTGGCGAAATTTTGCTGTACTCAAAACCCAGCCCTACATTCAAATTATCTCAAGCATTAGGAAAAATACTTATTTGGTTGAGAGATATTTAAGGCAAGCATGGACCCTCAAGAAGGCACTGTGAGACATAATACTGGGACCCCCAATTATTGCTACATACTTTGAGACTATATCACAGTGTGATTCGTGGAGTTAGGCAACAAAAATACTTTTTGGTTATTTTCAACAAGTCTGAATTAGATTTGCCACTTTGAAGTCTGATTGCTAAGTGAGTCTTTTTTTTTCTTTTTTTTTTTCTCTCGTTTTTCATCTCGGACGGGCTACAACCATTTACATTCTAAAAAAAAAAACCATAGAAATTCTGCAAACTACCTCCACAGCATCGAGACCGATTTCTATAAAGAAACCATGCAATCTTTCAGATTTACGTAAACAAAGAAAGAAATTAATGAAATAAATATTACATACCATCTCTTAAATTAAGAATTTTACTCATTTACAATAAAATAACCAAGTGAAGTTACAAAAAGGCATATATTACTGTGAAAAGAACACACTCCACATTTTGCCGATTAATAATGAAAATCATAATTTAAACATAATAAAAGAATATATATCTATTGCTTTTCATCATACCCGATAAATACAGTATGAACAAATTACCAATGTATACTTTTCACAAGATAATAAATAAGTTAAATAGTTTCATATTGAGTTGTGTGCAGTGACTCATTCATGCAATCAACTCAAATAGCTAAAAAAAAATTTTAAAAAAATCAGCAGTTATTCTCCAACAATTACAAACTAACCTCAGTTGAGTGCTTCCAAATAAAGCAACAACAAAAAAATTGTTCTAAGCCAAACATCCACTAAGTGGTGGCAACGGAACCAATATTAAACTTTGGAATGAAGGTTTTAGCATTTGTTATAATAATAATATATAGATATATATAAAAAAGAAGGTTGTTATCAAGGCATATTCTTGGCAGGATGTTGGATTTTTCTTTTTTTTTTCCCTAAAAAAAAAAAGCTTATAGGTTTAGTATGTTCTGTGTTTTTATTTGAACTGGATTGAAAGACAAACTAGTTTGTAACTTTTTTTCTGTGTGTCTGCAGGATTGGAGGAGCTGGGCTGGTGAACCGGTGCTCCCCAGATTGTTTGTTGCTTTCTGGTGCTGTCTTTTCTAACGCTGTTTTGTTTTTTTTTTTGAACACAGATGGAATGGCTGCTGCTGGTGCGTATCATAACTTGTCTCCAAAGAACAACAACAAAAAAATCCCGAAACAAAAATCCCCTTCTTCCAAGGTCTCTCTACAAAAATAGGTTTGTTCAGTTCGTGTCATTTGCCCTTTTGCAAAATGCTTTGTTTCTCGGTTTGTTCAGCTCTCGGTGTATAGATAGATAGATATATAAAAAAAACAAAACCAAAAATAGAGAGGAAGGAGAGGTTTCGCTTTCTTCGCTTGGTAACTTACTTGCAGGGCCGCCGCGGGGCCCCCCCGGCCGCTGCCCCGTCCTCCTTCAGTCGTCGGAGATGGAGAGGCGGCTGAAGATGGGCAGGCGGCGGCCCGAGTCCAGGCTGGGCGACTCGGAGCCGCTGAGGGAGCCGGAGCTGAGGGAGCCGCTCAGGTAACTCTCCCGGTCGGAGAGCGAGTCCGGCGGGCTGGGCGGCGCGTCGAAGACGGGCGACTCGGAAAGGCGGCGGAGGGGCTGGAAGCTGAAGGGCGGCGAGGCGGGGGGCGGCGGGCAGGCCCCGCCGGGCGGCGGCGGCGGCTGCTGCTGGCAGCGGTAATAGGCGGCGGCGGCCGCGGCCGCGGCGGCGGCAGCGGCGAAGTTCTGGGTGTGGAGGGCGAGGGGAGCGATGAGGCTGCCCAGCTCCTGCCCCGAGAAGGCGAAAGCGTTGTTGGCACAGGGCGGCGAGAGCAGCTCCTCGCAGTAGGAGGCGGAGGAGGGCGGCGGCGGCGTGCGCGAACCGCCGGGGCTCTCCAGCAGGGCGGCGTCCAGGCGGCCACCGGGCGGCGGCGGCGGCGGGGNTGCCCCCGCCGGGCGCCGGGCGGCGCTCGTCGGCGTTGTGGATGAAGTGGCAGCGCGGCCCATAGGGGCAGAAGCCGATGGTGTGGAAGGTGCGGCAGAGCTCGGTCTTGTACTTGGGGTGGCGGGTGAGGCTGCGCAGCTCGTGGAAGCCGTGGGCGAACTGGCACTTCTCGCCGTACTTGCAGGCACCGCTCTCCTCGAAGGGGCGGCACAGCTCCGTCTTGTAGCGCGTCGAGTTGATGGGGGCCCCGCCGCCGGAGCCGCTCCCCTTGCCGGCCGCCTGCTGCTGCTGCTGAAGCTGCTGCATGAGGTGCTGGCTACGCTCGCTGTTCTCGCTGAAGGAGCGGTCCCGGAACTTGTTCTCCTTGTTGAGCAGGGCCGTGGGGCTGCTGCTGCCGCCGCCTCCGCCGGAGCCCGTCTCCTTCAGGTTGCCGAACGAGGAGGAGGAGGAGGACGACGACGACGAGGAGGATGTGGAAGAAGAGCTGGAGCCAGTAGGGCTGGGGAACTTGGAGCCGCCGGCCAGCGCCGTCAGGTTGCTGGTCGAGTGCCGCCGCAGGAAGCCCGGCGCGAAGCTGGAGCTGGGAGGGGTCACCGGGGTCCCCACGGCTTTCTTGTCCAGCATGCTGCTGAGGTTGGTCAGGGACTTCTCCGTCTGCCGGGGCGGGGAGAGGGGAGGGGATGGGGGAGACAGCGGGAGAGAGAGAGGGTGTTGCGGGTGACCGCCTGCCCACGGCTCCCCACGCAGCACCGCCGTGGGAGTCGAGGCGGGGGTCGCGCCCCCGACCGCCCCGCAAAGCGGGTCTGCCCGTAGCGCCGGCGGGGCAGGACAGCGCCGGGGAGAAGCCCCCGCGCCAGCTCTGCTGCATTTGCAACTTTTTTCAAAAGTTCCTCCTGGCAGCGCAACACGCGGGCAGGGGCTGCAGGGCGGCCCGGCTCCCCCGCGGGTCCACGACCAGCCCGCCCCGAACGTGGCCGCCAGGAGACCACGGCGCGGCATTCCGGGGCTCGCAGCCTTGCGTCAGCCGCTGTCCCCGGCCGGCTGTCAGACTGTGACCCGCCCGCAGAGCCCGGCCCGGCACGGGCCTCCCGCCCCGCCGCGCTGTCCCGGTAGCCCGGAGCGTAGCTCTGCACACGGCGGCAGCGGCAGACCGCGTCCCGCCCAGCTAAACGCGCTCTTCCCTACCTTGCACAAGAAGTCAATGTCGTAGAAGGCAGATAAAAGTGTCGTCGACATTTCTAGATCCTGTAATGGTCGGATATACAGGAAGGACCGAAAGATCCCGCTCTCGTCGGAGGGTTTGGAAAAGCCACGACTAGATAGGAGAGGGCCGTCTGCTTGAGATCCGAAACGGTCCCGACTCCTTCCCGGCGGGACGGCGGGTGCCGGGCCGAGGCGGCGACGGCGGCTGCACAGCAGCGGGCGAACTGCGGGAACTCGGCGGCTCCCCGCGCCGCTCTCATATAAACGCGGCCGGCGATGCTCTGGGGGCGGTGCCCCGCTCCGCGCCGCCCGCCGGGCCCGCCCCGCTCGAGCCCGCCCGCCGGGCCGCCCGGAGTCTAACAGAGGACGCTGGCAGCGGCGGCGGGGCAGCTTGGTGCGGAGCGCCTGTCGTGCAGTGAGCCCCCGGTCCCGCCGAGCGGGGTGCGCCCACAGCGCGGGCGGGACGAGGCGGGGAGAGCGGGGAACCAGCCGAGGCAGCGCTCACGGCGCCCTGCGGGCTCGGTCCCTGTGGAGCGCCCCTCTTCGCACCAAAGACCCGACGCCCCCGCGTTGCCGCTGGCCGCGCACGGCGGCTACTTCTCCGGCCGGGTGGCGGCTGCCGCCGATCGGAGGATGCCCGGGGCCGCGGGAGAGGTGCGGCAGCGCCGGGGACATTTCTTCCCCCCGCCCCACCGAAAGTAAACTTTTGCCACGTAATTGCTTGAAACAAAGGTTGGGACCGCGCTGCCCCGGTGCGGCTGGCGGGACGGGGCCGAGCACGGGTTGCGCGCCTTGCCGCTTAATCCCTTCTTTTCGGGGACCTCGGGTTTGGCGCTTTCTTTCTAAAGTTTGTGAGAGGTTGGCGGCCAGGCACGGAGGGGAGGTGGCATTATTTTCGCAGCGGCCTGGCTGACGAAACGACCCCCACCTAACCCTCTCTGCATCTGCCTTCCGCGGCCCGCAGCCTTTCCATGTCTCTATTCCACGCTCGGGCCCCTTCCCTCTTCATCTCCGCCAGGGTCCTGTGACCCATCGAGTCCCCCGGCCCCCACCGCCGGACCGCGGGCGAAGGCAGCGGCCGGTCCCTGTGACGGGGCTCTCTCCCGGGACGGAGCCGGCCGCCGGCCAAGGCGGGCCGGGAGCCGCCGTGGAAAACCCCCCCGCCCCCCCCCCCCCCCCCGCCGCCCCCCACCCCCCCCCCCCCGCCCGCGCCCCCCCGCCCCCGCGCCCGCCCCCCGCCCCCCCCCCGCGCCGATAAGGCCGCGCAAACACGACGTGGGAACGGCGGCGGCACCTCGGCACCCCTGTCCCCTCCCGCGTTTGCTCGGCCCAGGGACAAATGGGAAGGAGAACAGAGATGGACGGACGTGTAAAGTTTTATGGCTGCTAAAGCCAGCAGAGGCGTTTGATCCTCTTTAGCTTCCGAGCCGGGATGGCAGTCCTGCGCACTCCAAGGGAGCAAACCCGACCACGTCAGCAGGAGCGCGGCGCTGTGCAAACACATTTGCAAAGGAAAGAAACCTCGGCTTGGGGGCGGGGGTGTCACCAGAGCCCCTCGCGCCGGGTTTCGCACTCGTCCCGCTGCCCAGCGGCTCACGCGCACCTTTGCTCCCTCCCCTCGTCCTGCACCTCCCACGCCGCTGGGGGAGGGAGGCTGCAGGCGGGACCCTGCCCGGACCCTGCCACTGCCCGTGAGCCGTCACCCACGGCCGGACGAGCCCGGAAACGGGGATCGAAATCTCCTGGGAAAGACGAGGAGCTGGGCGGCGGAAAGCCCAAACCTCGCTCCCTCCCGAATCCCGGCAGTCCCCTGGGGCCGGTCCCCCGCTCGACGAGCGCTGCTGGACTCGGCCGGGCAGGCTGCTGGCCCCGTTCCCGGCCCCGCTCCCATTCCCGGCCCCTCCCGCTCTCCGCGCGGCTGGCGGGGACGTGTTGCCCCCCAGCGGCCGCCAGGCCCGCCGGCAGCCGGCTCCTCCGCCCAGCGGTGCCGGGACACATCCCACGTTCCTGCTCCTTCCCCTCCTCCCACCCTGCCAACTGGCGCTGCCCCGCACGCGGGGAGCCACCGGAGCGCGGGGCTGCAGCCATAGCGTGCATCGGTTCCCATAACCTTCTCCGGGGCCGGTCGGAGTCGCCTCCGCACTGACCCGAGTTCAAACTCTTCCTCCTCCCACACAACTCTGCCCTCCTACACAACTCTGCGATGGAGACATCACCTCGGAGCTGATCTTGCCCGCCAGCCAACCGAGGGAACAGTTTACTGTGACAGTCATGCACGGATCAATGTGTCAACGCCATTGGGAGGAATACTTTGATAAACTGACTTTGATCAAACACACGGCCGATAAGTGCTCTGGCAAAAGGTTTTGCTAACTCTCTCCTGCAATCGCTGCTCGGGGTCTAAAGGTTCTTCATTGAGTAGTTACACAGTAACCCATCATCAGCACCGTGTGGTGAAATGTATGTGCACTGATATAATTCTTATTTGCTGTCTTATAAACTCAAGCGGGATGACAGAGGTTCCAGTTGCATCTCAAAACCACAATAAGGAAGACCGAGTTTTCGACCTGTTTGGTAACTGATTAACCAAGCCCTCAAGGCTTCACCAAGTTTTACGGTCACTGTGGGTCTATTACTGTGCTGTCACCTGTCTGCATTTATCGATTTGCCAGTATCAAACATACATGCATATGTGTTTTAAATTCTACCCAATTAAAAAATAAGCCAATGTTACTAGATAGTCTTATGCTACCCACTGACGTGAGCAAGGTGTCAGAAATTTACAGTGATTTTGATAAATACAAAGTTCTTTTTGTCTCCTACTACAGAATCTATTGCCACACTAGTTCAGAAATGATGGAAAGATGTGGCACAATCATCAGCTGTTAATTAATTGTACAGGTCTTGACTATTTTTTTTAAGTGTGGCTTCCAGACACAATCTGGGCTGTTCTTTCCCCAGGAGCCCAAACCAGATGCATACAAATTAATTTTTAGCCTAACTCGCAGCATGGCTCGTTAAGTTGGATAGCGGGCATTCTGTGAAACATCATTTCAGATTCCAACATTTCTCGTTTGCCTATTGAAGCCTCAAGTTTCACCATAAATTATTTCTTATATAAGTAACCCTCAATCCTGGAAACTTAGAGCAAATACTAAACTTTTATTCCTAAGTTCTGTTTGTTGGGGTTTTTTTAAGTGGTGACTTCGTGCAGTGTTCAGATGTCCACTGGACGCACCTCGGCAGCTTAGCTCTATTTACAGCAGAGTCTGTTTAAACTCAAGAGAGCAGTGATCGGCTGTGGGGCACCGCAGCACCCAGCACCGCGAGCAGCGCCGGCCTAGGCCCTACCCTGTCCCGGCTGAGCCCGATCCCGGCATGCCGGGAGCCCGATCCCGTCCCGGCCGATGCCGGCACTCCGGGAGGGCGATCTCGTCCCGGCTGATCCCGGTCCCGGCTGATCCCGATCCCGCCCCGGCGGGAGCTCGGGCCCGGCCCGTGCACGGCGGTGCTGTGGCGCCACCTGGCGGCCGCGCGGCGCACCAGGCCGAGCTGCTGTGGCGGCCCCGGCCGCGACACGAGCGCTCGGGCATTACCTGGGCGTCACCGAGGTTTAGGGCCAAACTGCGCTCAGACACCATCAGGCGAAGAGGCTGAAAGCAACCAGGCGTTCACCGGACATGTTCTTCTTCCAAGGACACCGAAATCACGGCGTACAAGGCCACACATCCGTGTTGTGGCGGGCCCAGCCACGCCGCAGCCACATGTCCAGTCGCTGCCCTTGGCTATGGGAAGGTAACACAACCTTTTGACATCAGTATTTATTTTTGTTGTCTCACTTTCATATCGAAACCCAATTCCGTTAGCAGAAAAAAGCACATTCAGTGTGCAACAAGCTTTTTTGTGTTTTAACACAGCAAGACCCTGGAGCACTCAGAATAGTGCCTACAGCTGCCTCAGCCCGGTGAGAGCATCTCCCAAAAGCGACGGCTGCAGGACAGAAACACCTCTGGTACCCTTCCCAGGGGCCTCACACTCCTCGGCAGGACCTCACTTTCCAGGCCTGCTTGCAGAGCAGGGTGTTTGAAGTAAAGATGAAACTGTTTCGTTTGCAATGGAACAGCTGCTTCATTTTGAACACAGCAAGTCTTCATTTTAGAGCCATTTTATGAAAATAGGTATTTGATTTAAAGGAGAAAAGAGGCACGCAGAAATCTAACTAATGCTGTTTCCATGTGCAAAACAAGCTTACTACCAAAGCGAAAATCCTTGTCTTCCTCCAGAGGAAAATGCAGTAAAATTTAAAACGTACTCTAAAAATTGCCATAAACAAGGAAGTCACGGTTTGTTTTTCTATTAGAAACACTTTCAGATTTTTTTAAAAGAGCATATTAATTTAATAATTAACATGCACATCTTGAAAGGGGACAAAAAACCCACAACTTTTTCTTGGTATTAAGATACAGGAGGTAAAAATGTGGAACAAAACATAACGGAACTACAGGTGGCCTGCACCTGGATGAATGGAAAATACTAGGTTTAGCTGCTTTACTTCCTACAGTAGCTGTAATAAACAATGCTCAGCTGAATGAAATTAGCAAATGTATTTAAAAGGAAAAGTCTCCCACTGCACATCCCATTAAAAAAACCCAATGGACAATTAATCAATACAAAAAAATATAGTTCTAGCCTGAATACTGAGGTACTGCAGGTTCCGGAAGTCATCACAGCAATCCCCGATTCCTTGAACATTGCTGGAATTCAGTCTCCCTGCCCATCCAGTAATGTGTGCAGATCCCTGAGGATGAAGTTTTAGTAATTTACTTTTCCAGATTTTCATTTTTGGAAGTGTCATCAGGCTTCAGCAGATTTAATATTTTAAGATAGACTGATATTGTCTCCTTTTGAATAGCCAATCTTGTGAATTCTGGAGTTCTGGAAAACTCTGGAACCAGAGGCAGAGCTCCAAGAAGGTGTTCAATGCGCTGGGCTTGCTCCAGTGCTATTCTTGATAGACGATGAAGTTCCCCATGGTCTGGTAAGGTGAGATGAGTCACTGATATAAGATGTAAAAGGTGCTTACTGAGTTGTCTCACATGAGTCAGCTTCTCTGCCCAAAAATTCACATCCCCTTTATCAAACAGAGAATCATCTTCTTCCTTAACAAAAAGAAAACCAACAGTGATTAGAAAATGACTTGTGGTTTGATAACAACGAGGAAATCATAGAAGATATGAAAGAGGACATATACAGAAATGATGACAACAGAGGCTGTCATAGAACAGCTTTTTATATTAAAAAAAAACAAGGTAAATGTTCATACGCCTTTTTTAAAGGTTTGGGAAAACACAGTAAAAAGGTTCCTATTTTGCTAGAGAAATTTTACCTTCAAAGATCAGGCAGTTATATGGCACAAGTCTTGGGAAATAGTGGAAGTAAATAGTAGCCCTAATCCTTAACATGTGCTTGCCTTTCCCCTATGAAACAGTATTATATTTCACAAAGACCTCTGTAAGCAGTATAGTAATTTGCTGTATCATGGAGCTTTTTGACTGGATTAAATGAAAATTGTATCAGCCAGTGAAACATCAGAAATGCACCCCTAAACTACAGGCTTCAGAAAAGAGTCATCATGTATTTCATGGGTCATATTAATTGCCAACAAACTTCTGAAAGATGTAGCTGCTCCTGCTCCTTCTAGTTTGCCTTCCAGCATTATTTTGATCTTTACACTCTTCAAGACAAAAAGAACACAGTATATTATACAGTAATAGTTTTACAGAACCAGTGTGGCAAAGCTCATCTTTGCAGAAACAATCCTGAACTCCATGACTGATGTAAGCAAGGCTGTTTCATGTGTTGTGCAGAACCAGTCATGTGGATGACAGCATAAAGTTACCAAGTATTTAAATGCCACCTCTGGGAAAGCCAGCATTGGTAGAACACTGGTCTTGAATGCCCAGATGTGCCTGGCATGCCCAACAGCAGTTTAAATTCAAGGGAAGCCATCATCTGCAATAATACTGAATGTAATTACATTACAGTAATTACAGCCTCAAAATGTTTCAGGCAACAATGCCTTGTGAAGTAACTCTTGATTTATTTCAATGTTCGCTTATTGATCTCTTTAATTTTATGCTGGTATTTCCCGGAAACAGACATAAAACTCTTTTCATTCTAAATAACATCCATGTGAATTTTTTTAAAGTCTGTAAATCAGTTACCACTGCAGTAGCAATTATCAGGTTTCATCAGATGAGACATTTTGTTCTATTCCTACCACAAGACTGCAGAACTCTAGTGCTGCTAACATGCTATAGCAACTGCTTGTTAAAATTACCAGGGCAGAAGTCTCCCCATCTCTTTGCAGGTCGTTGTCTCCCAAAAGCCACTCCAGCAGGACTGGGACGCCGGCATGGATCTCCCCCCACCGCTGGAGCAGCTCACACACTATGCCAAAGGCTAAATCCAAGGCCATTGGAGCATTCACTATCCTAAATGCAAACTCTGTTGGGAGAAAATATGTGTAAGAATATAGAGCAAGACCGCAAACATTTTCAAATAAAATCAGCACAAAAATGATTTCTTGAAAACAGATGCCACGCTTACACAAACACATGCAGAAAGATAAATTATACTCCAAATAAATTAGATGGATGTTTACTTCTGTGCCACTTGGGGCCTTCTCTCAATTCCAGAGTAATACATGAAGCAACTGAGAATGCTGATGCTTAATTTTTTTTTGTCCTGCCCGTGTACTGACATTTATTAATCTGGGTTTAAATATACAGATATGTCTGTTAGAAACATCTCCAGACAGTCCTGTCACTATTACGTGGTGACTATTTTTGCCAAACAACAGCTATGCCTTAGATCTCATGTAATGTTATCACTGGAACTCAAAACCTACAACACATGATATGTTTTTAAAGGGCTGGGATATAAAATGAGTAATTATTTGGTGTGTAATTTCTTTATATATAAGATACACATATACACATACATGTAAGAGAGATCAGGCACGAAGACAGGCTTAGAAAAGATGTTTGAGAAGGGAAAGGCAGACACTGTTTACGACCCCATCACAGAGCTATATTTATACAGGTTTTGGCATCATGCCAGAGCTATACACAAAACTATCATCCACACCCTATTTCTTCCCTGAACTTCCTCACTGCTGTCATTTGGGGAGATGCTGATTTAATTCTCGGAGTCCTAGGGCTGCCTTTGATAACAGAGTATATAAAAATGCCACAAGTCCTGTGTGTCCACAGGTAGGAGTTTCTCCACTTGTAACTTTAATGCAATTTTTTTTTTTTTCTTTTTAAAAGGGGTGTGGGGAAGAGGACCCAAAGAGGAGAGCTAGTGGACAAGCCTCTTTAAAATCCCTATTACTGTAAAAAGGATTCTGGCAAAAGTAATCCATGTCCATAGTCACCAGCAAACTGAAAAATGTTCACTGAATGGTCTAAGTAGTGGTACATAAGGACATACCATTCTTGAAGGCTGCAATTTGGGAGCAGACAATACAGCAGTCAGAATTATTTGGTAAGAATCCATACAGATATGGAAGGCACACCTTACTTTTTGTGTGTGACTGTATTTAAGCATTTCTCCTGAAAGAAAACAACCATCTACATGAAAGAGGCACAGCAGCGCAGCCAAGACTTGTCCCTCACAACCCACATTGAGAGCTGGCACACGGACCCCTGTGCTGTAACCCCTCCTGAGGCCTCGGGCCAGCTGCAGGTTTTCTGGGGTACGTTGGCACAGCAGAGAAACTCACATTAAAACACCAGGATTAGGCAAATACATATGCCAAGGAGTAAGGAAACATCTAAGGGCATAACAGACCGATGGAAAGATGAGTACATGCACTTGACAGACCAGGCAATGTACCGAGCACATCGGGGAGAACAAATTAGTATTTGAGATGATGAGGACAAAGGACCATAATAAGGAAGGGAGTGAAGGAGAAAGAACAGATGGTCCCTTCTTTAGCTTGGAGTTAGATGAGGGTAAATGGAAATCTCCTTGAACAAGTAACAGGAAGGCAGGCAGTCAATCTCTTCGTGACACTAATAATGTTACATACACAGTTTGTCTCTGCTAGACAGTAAAATCAAATGTTCAAATCTGTTTTCTTCATATCAGGAATTATCACATTATCAGGACACCCCTGAGCTTTTTCCCTGAAGGAGTGCTTTAGAAGTGGTGTAGTGCAACATTTCCATCCCATTTATTTTAGGTATTGGGATTTTAAGGTATTGTTTTTGCTGACATTCCTTTCCAGGAATTTGTTCAGGTTTTTGTTTTGAGTTTTTTTTCTGGTGTGGGGTGTGTGTTTGTTTGCTTGTTTTTGTGGGTTTTTTTCTTTGTTTAAAAAATCCAAACCCTTGCTTTCCCTGCTGGTGTACCCCATTTGGTACCAGTCTGATACTCTAAATAATGGACACAATGGTTGTCTTCTTTGTTTTAGTTTGCTTAGGCTTAGGTAGGAAACAGTTTCATTCAAGTGCCATTGGGACCTCAGAAATACTGGCAACCTTCAGAGCTGAAAGAACAGACATTAAAATGGAGTGTGGTGTTCTGAGCCTGAAACAAACATCCTGGTTCTGAATGCTTACAAAATGCAGTATTTTAAAGTCAGCTCTTTTGAATTCTGATGATATTTTTGAGTTTTATAATGATTCCTTAATGCCAACGTTTATGAGTTTTTAGATAAGGCTCTTCCTTACGTCACTTTATTTGTATTTGAATATTTAGCAAATTAGGTGATGCTGGGAGCTAAAAACCAAACATGGTACTTCCCATTGCTGAGTTAGCTGTTGCTTTGGAGGACCAGCTATAGATAGCACTGCCAGTTCTGGGGCCTTTTTAACATTTGGTCTCCTTTAGTATAAATACATACAGTGATGCTCTCTGTGAATGAGAACGCTGAACTGCTGAGAAATGCATCAAGAAATACATCGGGGCCTCTAATTGTGGTATTACGTGACCATGCTGAAAACTACCAAGAGGTAGCAAAACAAGTAATGCTGAGGTTCTGCTTAGACTAAACTTGCTTGCTAGCAGTTTTCCAACAGCATGACGCAGAAGAAAAGGCAGTTTTGTGGTCACAGAGTACAACAGTCTTGTAGAGGATCCTACAAGTTGCAACAAAGGAAATGGCAAGTCTTTTTTTGTTGCTGTTTTTCCTCAAACTAAAAAAAGAGAAAAAAAACAGAGGAAAAACATGCAAAGGGTCTGTAGCACCCAGAAAAAACATGAAGATCCTGAACCTAGTGACCACCTTTCTGCGAACTGCAGATACCATTTAACTGATCAACAAAACTTGTGTGTCAGTTCTGGTGTTGAGACCAGAGAAAAACTAAGCCACATCACTTAGATAACACTAAAACTTAGGTTTCTAAAACCCGGGCAAGAGCCTGCCTACCTTGTAAGGGCTTTGTGTTAGAGAAGCTAGCACAGCAGCATCTTGGTACTTCAGGTGTTCACAGAGACTCAACAGCATACCCATGTCTGGCAGATGAAGAATATTCTTTTCACTTCCACCCGCTCATTCCATCCCACTCCTGCAGAGTATCAGGAATGGCTCCATGATTTCTGAAATGCTCTCTCAGCTGCTGTTATTTACAGAACACCCTGATATCAACTGGCTTTGATACCAGTTTACACAAATTTGATGCTAGAATAGTTCAGGATTAGATCTGTGGACTGTCAAAGCCACAAGGATAACGAAGAGATATAGCATAAATCCAAAAGAAGTATATTAACTCTCCTAAGCTTGCAGTGCTGAAGTAATGCAAATGGGTAACAGCAAGCAAAGTTACATAGGTACCAATGACTGAATAGGTAAAAAACACTTTCAGAGGGAGAAAATGTTCTATTGCTTTGATGACCCCCAGCTCTAAAAGTAACCGCCAGGGATGCTGTAAGCATGCATAGAGTCTTTGAAGACACCCACAAAAGATGTGTGTCTTCTCAAAAGAAAGGTACGGTCTCCACTGTTTCTAAGAAGTGCTCCTCACATCATCATCTGCCTGCAAAGGCAGGCCTGATTTTCAAGAAGCCACATATTACACATGATGCTGTGTTCGTGACTCATGCTATGACTTCAGAGAGTGCTCTGAGTAAGACACAAGTTCACCAGGGGCAAAAAGGGCAGGTGGCTCCCCTTTCACCACAGCTCCCCAGGCCCCTGATGCTTACCTGGGAGCCAGCTCACTCTGCTGATCACCTGGTAAATTAAGGCTCAGAACAGCACAATAGGCATTTGGCACGCAGCTCTGGTGTGTGGGCTCTTGTGCTTGGCTGGCAAGCTGAGCTGGTTACCCTGCAGTCAGAATTGGTGTAGCTGGGGGCCGGGGAAGGGAAGATCACAGGACAGCAGGAGGAAGGAAAGAAGCCAAAGGGAGAGCGAGACCTCCCCATTCAGCAAGCTGTTAGCCCAGGTCATCATCCCAAACGTCCCCATCAGAGCCTTGCAAACAAAATGCTGAGATAATTTAAATGACCGAGTGTTAATAGCCTTTCGTAATGTAAATATTTAAAGTAACTGAATAAAAAAAAAATTCAAACAGCCAGGGCTCCTAGCTGATTACTGCCAAAGGAACTAAACCTGCAAAAACCAAACCTGAAGACGTAGCTAGTGCTATAAATTGAAAATAAAGCAGAGCTCCTTCCACAGCAGTTCTACAGACTATCAAAACTGTGTTAAAAATGAGTTTTTTAAATTTGAAAATGTGTATATGTTCCAACATGCAAAAACATCACAAGCAAGATAAGCATCTTACTAAATAAGCCACTACAGAGGTTGAAATACCAAAAATATTCTCTATGACTTAAAACAAGTAGTTACAAGCAGAATAGTTAATACTACTCATTGAAATGAAAAATAAAGATAAGAATCAGGTACTACATACTTTTCTCATTTTGAGGAATTGCATTTTCATAAAGGGAAAGGGGTTAAGTACTGCAGTGTTTTAGTCTTTGTGAATCCGCCCACATAAAAATTAGACCTCCCACATACACATTCATGTAGCCCAAAAGCTTTGATCATGCCAGATGTAAATATTTCTTCTAGTAGCCTATTACGTGTCCTCCAACTATACAATTGTTCTCTGTTAAAGCCGTGGTGATATTATGGGGAACTGAAAGGATGTATTAAGACCATATACACAGATTTTAAAGACAACCATGTTAAAATATAGGCAAAGGAGAAAAGCAGAACATACTCCTTGCCTAACAAAGCATTTTGTAATTTTTATACTGCAAATTGTTAGCTGAAGCTCATTCTAGATCAAAGAGCAATGCAATTTTTGTAAACATATACTGTGTTCAGAACAGAAAGAGAAGTGAATCTGCAAGGAAGCTTCATGAGAAACGCTCCAAGAGAAAATCTCACGAAGAGCAGTGTACCAACAGTTGTGATGTTTTCAAGGGAAATATATAGGGTAAGTTCTCCAACTGAAATTACAGAAAGTATTTTTGGTAGACCATTACCATCTGAACTGGTAAAATATTTTTTACTTTCTGGCACAAAGTGCTGCCCATCAACTTATAAATATGAATACATCACTATCAATATGGTACCTCCTAACACCCTAGTAAAATGAGGTAGTATTCTTACTTACAGAGGCAAGCATGGACATTAGAAGCAACAAAGATCACTGAATGATTGCTTGGCCAAACTGGGGATTTATCTCATGTTTTCTGATACATCACTGTAAAAGATGATGAGTATCAAGCAAGATATCAGGTTCCCATCCAAATGATGGCAGATTCAGCATCATGGTCACTAATACCTGTAATATTAGATTTGCTAATGGAAAATTTCACCTAATCACTAATCACTTCTTTGTTGTATAAAGATATCCTCCTTTTGGTGTTCAGTAATAATCAATCTTGTTCTATTCTCAGCATATGAAATATAAGAGAGCTGAGTGAGACAGTGCTGCAGATTGTTTTTTTACTTAAAATGCTGTGTTTATGAATGCCTAGATGTCATAAAATTTAAAAAGCCTTCAACTCTAAAAAAGAAAAAAATCCCACTGGCCCAACCCAAAAGTTAAAAGAGCTAGTAAATAAAGTGAGACTGGAAAATGCACTTCCTATGTTGAAATATTGAGGTAGGCAGGAATTGTGCAACTCCACAGCAAGACAATGCATAGGTGTCTTGCCACTGGAAAAACAGGAGGGCAGAATAAAAGAAAGTAAAGGGGTGTTCATACCCACCCAGTCTCCTTAGGCACTAGGATTAAAAGAAGACAACTGAGAAGCAAAACAAAAGAAAAAAAAAAAAACCCAAAAAACAAACCAACCAACCAAAAAAAAAAAAAGAAAGAAAATGCAGAAATGGTAACTGTTGCCTCTGGATGGTTGGCAGATGGCTCTTGCAATTGCACTGTGTCATTTTAAGTTACAAACATCAAACTTTCCACTTTTTAAAATGACCATTTATGTAAAAATCTAATATATAAGCAGATTCCTTTTCATAGCGTTTCATAAAATCAAAGGCAATTAGATCATTTCTATCCTCTCGAGAAATTCCCTAGATGACGTACAACTGCTTCATATGTTTTCCATTTCCCTGCCTGAGTCTGTTTTATAACCCTGCTTTCTCAGGATGGCTTTAAAAAGAGGCCCTTTCTGACATCACGCAACACGATGTCAAAACACAACACCATTACAAAACAAACTAATCAAAACTAATTTCTTAATAGTTGCAGTCTCTGAGTAGAGCGGCGGTGATGCTGCTCTCAGCTTTGACTTTGATTAAAAACAGATCTGAGTTAATAACATGTCTGATTAGCATGGAAACTTACAGCTCAGGACTGAACAGAAAATTAAAGTCCCTTCTTGAGCAAAAGAGCACACACATATTCATCATCTTTTCAAGCCCTTTTTTTGGAATGTGAACCGAACAGTATTTTTCAACTCAGTAACGACGTTATTTTTCCTTTTTAAATATAAATGTATGTATACATAAGATTTTCCCATGTGAGCCATGCTCCTGTACACCAAGGGTTTTATTACAAAACAACCCCAGCTCACTGATCTGTCAGAGGAAATGAGCATTTGGACTTTACCTCTTACATTACCACTTTTGCAGAGCCTCCCCCCCTCCAAGCCATGTTCTAATTTAAACAGCAAAAAAGACAGTATCCCCTGCCCTAAACCCACAGAACTCATGCTTTTCCTTTTTATAAGGTAAAAATATTCAGCTAATTTTTAAAACACTGCCAATGAGAACATATGGGGTTTTTAACTCAAATGATGTATTTATTGGAAAAAATGAAGGTAAATACAGTTTCAAAACTAGTATCAATGACTAGAATTAAATGTATAACTGAAGACTCTTGTTATTGACATGTACCAAGTATACAGAAGTTTTTGCTTAGCACTGATGAAGGTTACTGAATGTGAATGAGCTGTATGTAACAGCTCTGCTGTAGGAACACAGGAGACACATTTACTTCTGTATCATAGATGGAATTTTAGAGTGACATCTGGGGAATGATGGTAAGAGGCTTATTATTTAAAGGATAAAGGAATAAGGAAAGAATGGGTAATGAGTACAAAAAAGGACAAAAAATTCTTCCCCCTGCAATACCTGTAAGCCCATACAATTTGGGCAGAACAACAACAACAAACAAAAACAGCAACAACAACAGCAAACAGAAAACTGTTTTAAAAGTAGTCATAGAAAGGCAAACTTTCCTTTATTGCTATGGAGCCACAGCCACGACCATCACGGCCTGCGTGAGGAGCCTATCAAGACCTGTAAGCTGCTGTCCTGTTTACTGACTCACAATTAAAACACTGATAAGAAAAAACACATTTAATAGATTATTCACATGAACACTCTGTTTAACATTTACCACTTCCAGACTCCAGCACTGAGCGCATAAAATAATTTTTCATGTATTCTTTGTTAATTTTTCAAGCATGACCTTTACATAACAGTGCCACTGGGTAATTAATAGAGCTAAATGAAGCACTGTCAGTAAATAATCAGTAGCCAGTCTTTGATGGATGAGCTGATTCTAATTCAGTCCATTCACTTTCAACTTTAATTAGTGGCATTGTATTCTAGAAAGCAAACAGTTCCTTCATCCATGTGATGATCTAACATTGTATAAGTGGGCTGACAGCAACTTGTAAGGTGTTGACATAAATTTGGGAATACAAAGTAAAAAATCACAGTGCTTACACATTTTCTATATAATATAATTCTTCAAAAATATAAAGTTCCCCCTGCAAAAGCCACTGATTCTAACAGGTTCCAGACACACCAGTAAATCTTGCTAAGACAATTTTAAGTCTCAGTGCAAAAGTTCTCTCTCCTTCTTTAATTAAGCCAATTCATGTGAATTGTTAAGTGTATCTTAGTGAATTTTTTGCCAGACACAAGAACAAGCATAAAAATGCTATTTATTTCTACACCAGTACTGATACAACACTAAACTTTCTTGGTACTATAACCCTCATTCTAGATGCAAGCTTGACTCAGCTGATGACAACTGCTAAGGAAACTGCACTTTTGAATTACTGGAATTTAGAGTAATTTTAGGTTATTGAAAAATGTTCTGATTTTCAAGGCCTCTTAGGTTACAACATGTTTTCATCTTGTTCTACACTTTCTCCTAAATGTTAGTTTACATTGGTATTTCTCATCCTTCTTCCAGCAGTTCTCTCTAAAGGGTGAACAAGGCAGAGTTGCAGATTCCTGCAAACTCTGGCTATTGAGTACATCTGAGTAGAGAAGACACTTGCTAACTTACTACAACACATCTGATTCAAGTGCATGTGTGACTTACTGAAGGAAGGTATTTTTGAGCAGAATAGGAAAAAAAAACAACTCGGAAACCTCCGTAACTCAGTCTTTGCATCACTTCTGATACCTTTTATAAAGTGCTATGGAGGGGACACTTTTTAGGATGGTTTCTATTTAATTTTTATCTTTGTTTCATATTACTTGTTAAAAGAGGGTGACATTCAAAAAGAAGTGGCTATAAAATTGCTCTTACAGAAAGTGCCATAAATCTTTTGTATAATAATTTCTGTCAAAAATGTTCATTATACAGTCTCAGCTTCTTTACTGGCCCATTTTCTAAACCCATTTCCTCACCATGTAAGAGAATACACTTAAAGAGCCCACAGAAACCATTCACTATATGAATGCCTGATGAAGAAAAAGCCTAGCCACCCTTACATGAAATACAGTCCAATACAGTCCAGATTGTCTGTTCTTATTCAGATGTCATCTGAGGGATGAAGTGTGTGTAAAGAACAGCTCACATTAGTTTTATCTTTTTGCTGATATGTGGACATAGATACACAATGCTATGAAAATACAACTAAATTTGCAAACACTGTAATGTGAGAAGCTACCAGGACCACAAAACATTCACACTGCAGGTGCTAAGTATGAATGGCCAAGAGAATTTTCTTGCTTTTTTCTGGCAAGATCAAAATGCCTTCCAATGCCTACTTGCAAATTGCTCTCGATGCAGTACAGTGGGATCTGTTGTAAGTTTTCTGACATTCCAACAAAAAAAGTCAGCTGGACTACTGAGCTGCAGTTATACAGACAGGCAGGTGCTGTTTATCCTATTCAACAACTCAGTGATTACAGGTCACTTAGGGGCAGCTCCCTTGCAGGTGTGTAACAGGTAAACAGCCCCAAGTCTCAATCCTGAATGGAAAATATCTATCTCCAAAGATTTTTTCAAGAGCATTTTCACTCCATGAGCAAACCACTGGCTCTTTTCAACGGGAAGATGAGGCACCAGTTATTTCACTTGAGAGCAAATTGGGTTTTGCCCTTTCTTTCAGAAATACTCTAAAATGAGATGACACACACATATTCCTCACTCTACTACCACAACTTTTGATTCACAATAAAGATCTGTTGATCCTAACCACCCCATTGTGACTGAGGCATTTCTTGAACCGGCACTCTGTGTTTCCTCCCAACATGATGTTCACATTAAAGAAATCCCAAGGAGTGGCTCACACCCTTTTTCCTTCATACAGTTCTTGCCACCTAGGTGACTTCTGGATTTTGCAACTTCAGTGACCCAAGACACTTCTATTTACATGGGCAGGTCTACGCCTCTCTGGAAGTCGCATGACTTACTCGTATCTCTCTGAGTGAAATACCTCAGGCTCTGGCATTTCCCTACAGCTGTAGTCCAAATGTGTTAACAGCTGGCTCAAGATTTCCTAGGAAACTTCTAGCTGTCATCAGGGCATCCTCTAGCAGGCTCCAAGAGACTTAGATGGTGTATCTCCATCCCAGATATCAGTAGGGGGGCTCCCTGCAACTTCATCTGCATCTTCAGCAGACATGGCATTCCAGAGGCCTTGGCATGCTCAGGTGGATCTTTGTAACATGGTTTGTATGAATTACTTCAAGGCCTTGGTCCAAGAAAATTTACGTAAGGAGCAGGAGCCGCTTAGTTTTGCATAAAGTGTAAACATACACACAAACTCTTTGACTGATCAATAGTATTCAGTCAGTAACCAAGAGTTCTTCAACAGAAAATCCAACATAGATACCAATGTATTTGTCTAATACAGATTTTACATTTGTCTTTTCCATTTCCCACAAAGTTCTTTCTTTGGAGGAATTGGTTTGTGCCTCTTCAGCGGAGACGGAACTAAGTGCTGAGTGCTCTCCCCAGTGTGCTCAATGGAAGTGCTCCCGGCACAAGACAAAAATTAACAACATTTGTGTCTCACATAGTAATGCAGACTGGAACTACGCAACACCAGGGACTTCCCCACTATAGGGAAGAAATCTCTTCTCTACACATTTAATACATGGCTTTGAACCTTTCTTATTCAAAATATTCCAAAATATTCTAAATAGGCATGGAAGACAGAATGGCTAAGTAACCCGGGGCTCTCAGTCATTCATCGTGATATGGAATGCTTCATAAATCACTTCTAATGATGTGCACGGAAAGAAGGAATGGCACTATCTATTCTGCAGGAAGAGCTGACACTCATGAAGATTAAAAAATCTTGACTGGTTTTAGATGTCTGATCTGAGACATTATGACTTGTTTCACTGAGGAGTCAGCACCCCATAATGCTTTAATATTCAAAATGCACTTCCCTCTGGCTTCAGCTGTGTGTGCTCTGAACTCCTGCAAATCATGCCTGCAAGGTATCCAGCTAAGCATTCAGCATGATGACCTCCTTTCCAAACTCTGCTTGGAATGACCTGCTTACCTGCACAAAGCAGCTCTCTGGGAGAGGCAGGGACAGAATGCAAAATCACAAGGGCAAAACTAAATAGCTTTGGCATGTCCCTTCTTGTGATCCTGGTCTTACTCTCTTTATCACATTCAACTTGCAGCTGAGGTAGTAGTGCTGTTCGAGATGATATTATCTTACACTGTATGTCCTGATTCACCACCAGAGCAAATCTGCACTGTCTACTGAACTATGAAAGAACTTCTGTTAAAAAACCCCAGCAGTGAAGTGATAGTGCAACTTATCCTTGCTTCTTCCTACATGTAGCATGTATGTTGAATTAAAGGTTGAGTTAAAGTTCAATCTCCTAACATTTGGATACCTGACCTTGCAATCTTCTGGATATTCTTGGTGTGGGGAAAGGCTGGAAGAGGAAGATTGAAACATATATGTATTATTTGCCAAGGTCCAAAAAGAAAAAATAACCTATACCTTCATCATTTCAAGCATCTAAACACAGTCTGGACCAGAGCTACCTACAGCCATGGCTGCACTATCCTGAAGCAGTGTTCCTGGCACTGAGCGTCCCCAGTAACCCTGCTCAGAATGCAGGTTAGCATTTCAGGAGCAGAGAAATTTAAGCTGCTTTGTGAACACAAAAATCTTCGGAGATTTTAGCTTTTAGGCTTCTTTCAATCTCTATTGAGTGTGTGTGAATGTGTGTGTATATATAAATAAACTAAAAGTATAGCATTTTATAGTTCTGTTTCTCAAATTTGCACATATTTTACCAAAAATATCTTCCACATCCAAAGCGTACACGTGTAACAGCATTCAAAGAAAAGGCCTTCAATCTTTTTCACAACCCGTGTAAATTTAGTATTTCCTCCTAATTTCATATGTAGAATCATGTCTACAGTAACAAACCCCAAATAATTAAAGTTAACAAAAAATAGTCACAGTATAGAAAAATCTTAGTACCAACTAGTAAGGATTAACACAAGTAGTTGAAAACCAGGATTTTATAATGAGGAGTGTTAGGCAACCCTAATAACAACAGCCAATCAACCCTCCTTATAATAATATTCAGTTCACACAATTAAATTTACAAAGTAAATTACGAAGAGACAAATGAGACAGAAAAGCAGAAGACTGTAAGTTTACAGAGGTCAACTCAAGATCTGTTGAAAACGTGAAAGAACCACAGAGGATGAAATGTGAGGGCAGGTACAGAGGAAGGGAGCACTCAGTGCCACAGAAAAGAATAAAAGCTCTAGTATATTTTATTCAATCAGACTGCCATCTGAAAGAATAAACAACATCAAAGGGATTTTTTTCCTCATTTTTAAACAAAATAAGGAAATCAGGATACATACTTCTGTGTATGTGTTTCCCATCATAACTTGTGAGCCAGTTTCAATCCAGTTTGATGAAAAACCATATGGGAATCTGAAACATTAAGTCTTGCTTCTATGAAATAGCCAGCTGGGTAAAGAAAAGAGACCCTACTGCTGCCATGCCTATTGAAAGGATGAAACTTGAGTCATCAGACACGAGAAAATCCACTTACCTGCGAAAGAAATCCATGAAAAAACTCCACCAAATCTAAGCTTCCTTCATTTCACTGCTCAAGAACTTTTTAGCTTTTTTACTTCCTAATGCTGTTTGAAGTTACAGTCCACACTTGACTGTAATATGTGTCTTTAACATAAAGACTCCTTCTGTCTTTAACATCTTATTTCTCCATCTGTATATTTCAAATGAGTTTCCTTCAGGAAAGGCCACGTTCTACTTCACCTTGCCACGGATGGCACTAGGTGAGCCTTAATCACAGATTTTGAGAATCACGTAAAACCCCTAATTTGGAGAATTTACCTCTACCCTGTGACAGCCTTTCACACAGCACACAGATGACCACGCTGAAAACCAAGACACATTGCAAAAAAAGGCAGCTAACAAGCAAAGGCCGCCTCTATTGCCTCTACTCCTATGAATTTGAAATGAAACCACTGTTGAGTTCTACAGACCAGCCTAGAAAATAATTCAGTTTGTGTGCATGTAAATACTACTTCACCCCGAGATCATTTTATCCCTAGGCTCTTCCCACACCCACTGTATTTGCACTCCAAAGTCTGTGCTGACCTTGCTTTAGGGGAGCATGAGGTCACTGACTCCAAAGTATCAAATCATCTGTATTTTGGTACATAACCTTAAAGACTACTGCCCACCTGAGCATGATCTTGCCTAATTAAACTGATCTACCCAACACATGTTGCTTTCACAGAATCCTCATGGCTGGAAGGGACCTCTGGAGATCATCTAGTCCAACCCCCAAGGAGTTTGCTTTTGGGGATGGAAATCAGTATTGTGAACACCTTTTCTAAAAGGCCCTTCATTAACACAGTTTATGTGATCCTACTGCTATTAAGCTTCAGAGAATGTGGCAAATGCCTGTTGTCCTGATGGTTCTCAGAGGTGGTGGTGATGGAATATGCTATGTTAGTATTCTCTATTGCAAAATGGCAATTGACTGGAATATTTACATTTGGGGAATTTGAATTAAAAAAGAAAGATATTCTGGCAATTCAGTTTTTAGTTGCACTTCTTAATGCACATACATAAGACAGTGAGCTTTCAGTAACTATGAGAAAATACAAAAAATTTAAAAGATCTTTCTTCATCTGTTTATAGTAAAGGTAGGTGAAATAAAGCACCTAAGTCTTGAAGGTCTACTATTACAATATATGGATTTGGGAATTAGGGAAGTTTAGTTTTGTTTGGGTAGGAACTTCTAAGTACAACAAGGAGAAGTCTAAAAGTGTAACTGTGGTCTTCAACACAAACATGGAATCAGCCTCTGTGTGTCTGCCCATGAGGGAAAGTAAAAGGGTAATTAACACAGTACATGAAAAAATGAATGGGTTTTATTAGTTCTGGTAACAAGATATTGTAAGTCTAAGCTTCACTGTGATCAAGCCAAGTGTGTAAGTTAATCAAGACCTTCACTGAAGTATTTCTGTTAACACTTTCATCTTACCAGTGGGAATTATTTATAAAACTCTTTTCCACTGGCAGCATGACAAGGTGATCATTAACACAGCACAGACCATGTGAAGGAACAAAATTAAAAACATGCGAAAGTGGCATTACACTGGTACTGTAAGCAGCTGCCATAAATAATTCTGCTTCTCAAGGTGATTTCAACAGTCTTGCTCTAAATCTAATAAATCAAAAGCTCTTTATAAAAAGTCCAGTTCTCAAAATTTCTAGGTTTCCCAAGGATGTTTAACTTTACTTTCTCGAGCATGAGAAATCAATTTGTTCAACCAAGCCAGTTCCGAGTTCTCCTTGTAAGCGCTCATTTGGAACTGATTATAGGAAAAAAAAAAAAAGACGTTGAGTTTTACACATCTCAGGTTTTGAAGTAAGAACCCATTGTGTCCCACAACTGCTTCCCCCCACCTCCCCTCCACCAACATACCAGGAATTAAAGTAACCAAATCAGTGGGAAGGCTGTGGCACAGGAAATCAGTAATATAATAAAACCAGCTTTCATTCTAAGGGGCCGCTTTGACCCTGTCACAGGTAGGAATTATCTTGGTCATTAAAAATTTTGAGTGCTGACTTACGTGAAAACAAGGTGGTGGTTTAGGTTAGTTTGCAAAGGTATTTATATCCTCTACCTCACTCCCACCCACAAACACACAAATGAAATTCTGTGTGCAAAAATCTGCTTGCAGGAATGGATCATCTTGTCATTCTTTGTGAAATACTTCTGGGATCTGACAGGCATTCCAGCTCAGCCTTTGTAAAGAACTCCATGTGTGTATGGATGTGCCTGCCCAGGGATCTCCCAAGTCCTTCCCTTCAGAACTTCCAGCATGCAGTATTCAACTGCACTGTGGGAGAAGTTCATATGCAGGATAACCAAAATATCTGAGATGCTGGTCCATATCCGTTTGAACTCCTGCATCTTAAGCAATCTGAGGAGGAGTGGGGCTGTCACAGGCTGTGGATAACCAAAGCCTTTTTGTGCACAGTCCCAGTTAGAACAGCACCCTATCTGTTCCAGCTTTCACCTGTGCCAGGTAACAAAGGATCAAAAAGCTACCACCAACTTCCATATCCCAATTTCTAACTATGTCTAACCCCTAGCTAGATGATCTGAGAAAGTGAGCTCCATTTAAAATGACATTATTTTCTTTTAATTTGTACTCAACTCCCCTTAACTTCTCCAGTATTCTTCTTTCCCTTATTCCCTTTTCTCAATTCCTAACCAATGAACAATTCTTCTTGAAGTAATATGATTTTTTTTCTATTGTTGCTTGGCTACTTTTCAATATAATCTAGCTTTAAAAATTACTTTTTAATAGTACCCGTCCCCCTATATCAAATTACTTAGGTAGCCATTGTCTTTTTCAAAGAGAAACTGCTTGGGACATCTTTACCCTTTCATAGTACCAGTGAAACAGAAGAAGCAGTATTAATAAAAGAACTGCAGCAGCTGGTCAGCAAAATAACACAATTTGTGCCCAGACTTCATTTTTACAGATAAAGGACAAGCTACAACCTTGTCAGTGCAAGTTTCATTTCAATATTTTTAACTAATAAGATTAGAGTCAATTTATTCAAATAAAACACTAGAACCTTGGTGTAACAAGAGCTGAATACAGTAGCAAAATGCCACAGAGACTACAGGCCAGCTGTAGCAAACTTCATGTATCACGGAACTTCAATTCCATCTCTAAATAAATCTGTTAAAATAATATTTCACAAGTCTAGATATGATTTAAGAGCTTAACATTTTTTCTTGATTATTAGCATGCCCACAATTAGCAATGTAGAATGCCAGCTACAAAAAGCAAACAAGAAACCAAAATAGCAAACCCTCACAACTCTTCCTGGCCTAGCTGTAAAAACTAGCCAATGTAGGGTGAATAGTACAATTTCTCTTCCCCTGGCCTTCCCTGACAATCTGTGACGCTCTTGTGCAGCAGAGTACATTTGCTCCAAAGCACTGAGTCTTCTGCACTTCCAGCTTGTTTAGAAAAAGCACAAAATAGCTCTATTCAGAGGAATATGATCAGTCCTTCAGTTTTTGTTTACTTCTGCAGCAGCTGATTTCACATGGTTTACTGGCCTCATTTGCAAAATTACTCTTTCAATGAAGATAATTAAGACTGCTGCTTACTTCAGGAGTAAAAATCAAAGCAATTTTTAAAAAACTAAAATACCATCGATCTCTCTGAGAAATAAAGTGACATGCTTTCAAAGCAGAAGATGATCATCGATGTTGCTATTTTGCTTATATCAAAAGGGTACACACTTGTTAAGCTAACAGGAACAACATTTTTACACTTCTATCAGAAAACCTGGCTTCATAAACTTAGGAAGTTTCATAAAAAACTGCAAGAGTGTTTGCATTCACTTTGGCTTCAAGTCAATGCTTCTTCATTAATATTTTACTCACACACAAAGACTCCCAAGTTTAGGAGGTAAGCTGTGGATAACAAACAGCCTTACTCTACACTGGCATCAGAAATGAAAGAAGAAAAAGAAAAAGGCAGTGAGCAAATTCAGTGATGGGTCCCTGAGCCTAAACGTAATCACCAAAGAATTTTCTGAAAAAAAAAATATTTAAGCTGTATTTTCAGCCAACTCTTCTTCTGTATCTAAGGAAAATACTTAAACATTACTCAAGAGTCACCATTAAACCAGGAAACAATCTCACTACAAATGCAATTTTAAGACCTAATTACTTTCCAATCAGATCTTTCCAAAGTTTTCATAACAATAGGAGGTATTTTAAGGATGCAAAAAGTAGAATGTCACACATAACAGAAATACTATTACAAAGACACAAAATATACCTATTAGCATAAAAATATGATGTAACCAGGCTACAGGTCAAATCTGCTCCTGAAACAGCCCTGAATTTATTCTAGCAGAAACACTAGATGAATTCATTTACACTCCTAGACCTCAATTCTTTCATCCTTGCAACTGACCTGTAATTGTTACCTTCTTAGAATTACTACAGCAGATGTAAAAAAACCCCAAATTACAGCTTCTAGCCACAGTGAGTGTTTCATAATCTCTACCACGTGTCACTTTCCTCTCTGCAAGAAACTTATTCAATGTGAGGTCATCATAGTCATCAAGTAGTCACCAAATAGCACAGGTATTTGCCACTTATTTAGTTTGCCAAGATTTAAATGGTCATCGTTACGTATTTGTCTCTCCACATAAATCCTTCTCCACACAGGTGCATGGGAAGTATTGACCATGAAAAGCTTGGAAAGGATAAAATGATGCAGCCACAGTCAGGGTCCCTTAAGCAGAAGGTTCAACACTGAACATTTTAAGGAGAATGCTGTCTTTTTTTCTGTTTGAACCCTAGCTACTTATGAGCCTACAATTACAGCCAGCTTACGGGTGTCTGCCAGTGTCCCCCTCCATGGTTTAGAGTACTCCTCGGTACCGTGGAGCACTTCATCCTGCAGAGTGTTCTGGTCATTCCGGGCAGCGCCCACTGCCTCCTTTGCCAGGGCCCACGTCAGAGCATTCCCAGAATACACACACAGCTGTGTGACCTTCCCCCTGTCCTCAACAGGCCTTATCTAATGGAACTGAAGAGATGTCATCACCTTGGAGTGTCTCAATACAAAGTCCTACACCGTGTTTGAAGAGAACACCGTAAGCTGCTGCCACTGCTTTACACCTCTTCACTGAGGCCTCCAGACGCGTTGCTTCTAACAGGGTATCCCACAGATTCCATATGCAATCTTTTGAAAAGAAACTTAAACTTGTAGAAAATCATTCTGCAACAGGAGCAGCTCTGCTTTCATGTGATTTTTTTCCTGCTTCTGACTGTATTGCATCTTTTTCTTATTCTCTTCTGCCTGGATGGGTCTTGTCTATTTTGCCTTCTACCGCTTAAAGGCCATTTGGATAAACGCCTCCCATTTAAATCCTAACATTCAGCTCAAAAGGCTCCTCTTTCATAGCAGGCTTAGAAATTCTGTTTAGTGAGCTGCACATCTAGTTATCAGAATGCAGTTATCAAGAATACTCACAAAGTGGAAGAAATCCTTGAGCTGATTCCAGAAAAAAATTTCATTAACCTTCTTTCCAATTGTCCCCAGTACAGGGAACATAAACATATTTTGGCTAATATGATTAGCAGTTTTCCATTAGTAACCCAGACAACACTGTGAGAACTTCTGGACTGTGCCCAAGCACCCGTGGCATATCACAAGATCTGTCTGGGAGATTTTTCTGACCAAGAGATTCCAAAATTATAAGCAATTCTCAAGGCAGCTTGAAAATCATGGAAGGCAAGAAATGCATTTTAAATGGCCTTTCCAAATCTCTGTTTTTACCTACCCATGGCATTAGCAAGGACCTGAAATTCATCCATTTGAGGGAAGCTGTTAACTTTTCACACCATAGCAGCTGTATCACAGCAAGTCATGAGTCTAGAATGAAAGTGTTCAGTCTTCTGTATGCAGCTGCAGCCACCCACCCCCAGCACCACCAACCACGCCACTCTCAGGCCAGCTAGTGGAAGAGCTCCAGGCAGCAGTGTCAGCAAGCTCCTGCTACATCCAAGTTCTGATTTCGTGCTTTTTGTAACCCCTCATCAACCCTCTGAACAGAGGAAAATCAAATGTCAGAATAGAGAAGAAAATGCACAAGTTTGACTTAAATCAAGCAAAGGAAATCTTATCACCTATGATCTTGCCAGTTAATGCATCCTTAAACCGGTTTGCATGCATGCAATTCCCTAGTTTATGTTTGGGCAATTACCACTTATTCCTCAAAGCCAGGCAGCTGCCAGAACAGGTTTTAAGAGCCACAACTAAAGGAGCTGTCTGGGGCCTCAGAGGCCCATTAGCCTAACCTGAACATCAGGGCAAGTCACCTAGTGCATGAGAAAAGCAGAAGCCTCCACACTAATCTCTGTCCAGGATCAGAGTAACCTGACATTTGTTTTATTCACCACGGTCCTCCCACCTGCCTCACTGGAAGGCTACACCAGCACGGAAGTAGAGCACAAGGTGGTTAACGTTAACGTATCCCCGAGTTTGGAGTTTGGCAAGAGGATGAACACATCAATCACATGAAAAGGAGAGCTCTGAACAGTTTGCTGGCATCTCTTCTTTCTGTTTCATCGAGAGAGACACAGCAACTTCAAACATGCATACTGCACACAGCAGTGGGGCTCTGACCCCCAGTTATCTTCCCATCCCCAATCCCACAGCACAGACTTAGCACCTGGCAAGTAAACAGGTCTGGGGAGAGGGGAGTTAACTCGACATGCTCATTAACTAAAGCTGTAAGAAATCTATTTAATGCATTTACTCAATGATAAACATGAGGAAGAAAAGCTCCTTTTGCTATGGACAAAGTTGGCACTTACTTTAATGAATAGTTTGAAAACAGTTTCAAATGCCAACAAGCAAATGAGGCAATGAATAAAGTAAAATATCTTTCTTTACTGTTTCCCATGCAATATGTGGGATGCTTTTATCATGCAGCTAAACACCACCAATGTCAATGGTATTTTTAGCATTTAAACACTACCAAGGTCCATTTAGCATTTGAGGTTTGCCCAGCACTGACTCACAGCTGTTTCACTAGCAACTAGAGTAGATGAAATTTGAGCCACTTGTCCTCAAACGCTTCGTGGACTAATTGTAAAGGACATTTGGGGTCCAAGTTTTGGGATCATGCCAGTCACCCATGATTTGCTGATATCACCTGTGGTGTCGATGATGACTGCCAGACCATTGTGCTGCATTAACATCACACAGACTGTGTTATCTCTTATCTCTTGCTCAAGTGATTTACTAGATCTTCTTAGGGCACATATGTATGAAACCTTTTGCACAGCTTTAGGTTCACTAAAGAAGATTTTTAGAGGACAGGAACAAGAAATATAAATTTGAGCAGGATTTCTTCTCCCCTTGTTTCTTTCAAATGTTAATATAGTGAGTCTGATTGTCCCTTAACTTCCCCTACCTCTGCTAAGGCTTATTTACACCCTCACTGTGCCAAACCCCCCCCACACACACATAAATCTTCTTCCATGCACAATCATGACAGCCACACACACATAGGTTCATGAAGAAGTTTGCCTTGACTTTTACACTAATGATGTGTGAAAAAGAAAACTGAGGTGCAAGCAACAAGCAGCTTTGCTGTTCTCCATGCCAAGGTGACAGCATGGTTCACAGAGGTTCTACCGAGTCAGATGGTTAGGTCTAAAGTCTTTGTAAGTCTAGAAGAGAATTCAGAGACACCTTGAAAATGTTTTAGTGCTTCAATCTAATTAAATGATATTTTTTCTTCCCCCACCACCAACTCAAGCAGCACATTTTACCGTCTCCCTTTACACACATTTATACCCACTGGCCAATAAATAAAAAAAGTTGCTGAAATGCTCCTACATGCCTGGAAACAGTAAGAGAAACCTGAAATAGTGTGGGCCACCAAAACAGTCAACAGTGAAGACTTCCACAGGAATCTTAACTCAATCTGCTCTGTAGTGCCATACCCTTCCCAAAAACTGGTTAAGAAGGTGGAGTCAGTTTCTTTCAACCAGCTAGCTAATAATGTTTTTTCCTTGCTGGTGAATCAAAAAGACCACAAACAGGACACTTGTCATTTTCACTGATTATTTTCCCCAAAGATAAAAACTAGACTCCATCAAGAAGGGAGCAACCATCAGGAGAAGAAAAGAGAACTTTGCATTGCCTTTTGTTCAGAAACTCCAGGCACAGGAGTATCAGCTACTGCTTATTTCTTAAGCATGTGAAATGGAACCAAAGGAACAGAGTTAATATATCTGATATTTTAGCCAGTGGATTAAAACTGACTAAAGCATGCTCAGACTTACTCAAAAACTCAGGGATGTAACAATAACAACATTAGACTCGTTTTCAAAGATGCTGTCTCTGCATCCAGTGATGGTGGTGCTCAGAGTGGGCCATTTACCTGCCCTGGGCTGCACAAGCTCTGCTTCAGCTGAGCCCAGGAGCTAACTTGCTCATCTCTCTACAAAACTGCTATTGCACAACCAAAGCAGCAGAAAGTTCCTGAAGTCCTCAATTATATTCCAGAAGAGTATTTAGGCTGCTAAATCATTCAGGCACTTTCAAAAGATTTCCTCAGGTTTGCAAATCTAATTGCTCATCTAAGCTTAATTCAGCTCAATTTTAAAAATCAGCTAAATTGGTGCTCATGCTGATGACACTAAAAATGCTCTTAAACTCATTTAAGGTTAATTTGGTAATTTACCAACATAAAGGTTAAGCTGACTAAAGGTGTTTTTTTATATAGAATTTTATAGAATTTGATTGGCTTGGCTATAATGGTAGAAAAATATTATTTATTCAAACTTCTCTAATACTGACAAGCTCATAACTTTACTTAATGTAATTCTTCTCTAGACTAAAAAAAAAAAAGCCATAGAGAAAAATGACACCAATAAATACAGTTTTTGTTCTAGCACAGTTACTTGAATTTTTCAGGATATTTAGCAAAGCAATCACATCTTTCTTGTGAGGAGTAACCCTCTTGTATAAAAAATGCTGCTGTGAACAGGTCTAGACTTTAGACAGCCATGGGTCACTAATTTAATTAGATTTCAAAGCAACTATTCTACCTTTACACTGAATACAATACTTCCTGTACCCTCCCTCATACTAAAAGGAATAAAACAATCCCCCAGAGGTTTACACCTCAATGCATGAGGAAACAACAACAAAGTGTACACACAATACCCTGAGTTACAGATGGGGTTTCTATTGTTCCAGTTATTAGGAAAACCTTAACTACCTAAGTTGGTATTTTTAGCAAGGAAAATAGAAGCTTTTCTCCTTTCGGGTGAGACAGGATTTTGTTTTACCTGCTCTGCTCAGAAAATGACTGCCATCATCCAACCTCAGTACCTTCCCCCACTAAATATGAGCTTTTGCACATACTAAAAACATCAAACAAGCTTCTCTAGATGAATAAAATAAATTGTAAAAGTGAACTTTACTGGTAACACTAGAAGTCCTTGCCTTCTCTAAGAAAATAGTAAGGCTTGTAGGATACAAGCTTTTGCCTGGGGTAAATACTAGGGTAGAGCGAGGATAGGAGCCCTGCAGTGTATCAGCATTTGGTCTCTTGACCTTTTCTCCTTCCAAATGAAAATGGGGGCTGTAATTTCCACAGGGTTCTTGTATCACACGTGTTACCACACATTTCTGACTCCACAAGCTTACTGCTTCCGTAATTGGAGTGATCCGAAGCTGCATGGATTAGTTACCTGAGGAGATTGGAGGCTTTGCCCCAAAGCCAAAAGCCATGAGGGAACAAGGAGAAACCAAGTTCATATTCTCCTCCAGGAACTCATGTAGCATTTCAAAGAATTACACAAAATAGGAGCTGTTACTGGAAGTGAAAGCACATGATAATACACAGGATCATTTGCCTCCAGTTTCCCCATCTATAAATGACATGAAAATATCTATTATTTGACACTATCATACTGCTACACATTTGTGCTGTTATTCAGCAACACACATGGAAAGGAAAACCATGCTACAACAACTCTATGAAGAATCTATGCAAAAAACTTTGTTACTGTTAACAACAGTGCAATTTCACCTTGCTCTGCTGAACAGGATGCTAATTCAGCCTTGGTCTAACCATAACACACAAGTACATAAACTTTCCTACTCTGCTCTTCCACATGAAAACAAGAAGCCAGCTTGTATCACACGGGAAGGGCAGGGGCAGTTGCCAGGCTGTAATCACAGATTCTTCTAGATCTCAGTATGAATGAAGCACTTATGGCATTTATTCCCTAAGCTGACAATAAATGCAGTTCTTCTGCAGGCAGCTATGGGCTACTCCTCCCTTACATGCTGTGTACACATTGAGAAAAGAGGGTTTCGTGAGGAGTGGATATGAAGATGCTAGCGCCAACATTGCTGGCAAGTCCAGTACTTGTGTTTTGTGAACAGCATTCCCTCTCTCTGTATGGCAAATTAACAGCAGTAAAAGGTGAAAAACACTGTAACCTATTCCTACAGTTCAGTATTTCAGGAAATATAATAGCTACTAAGACACAACACTTTTGATGCACAAATAAAGCTGAAATTATAATTGTCTCTTTACTCTCTCCTGTTAGCTAGTGGTAATGGTAACGATATAAAAGTGAAACAATTACAGAATGTATGAGAACATGTTTCTAAACATCCATTCCTCTTTCTGTCCTCATGATAAAACTACTGGGCCACAATACTAATTTATCATCGTATAATGGAAATGAAGAGTCAGTTAATTTACGACATCCAGTAATGTGTTATAAAGTAAGAATTTTAAAGAGAGCTGTTTCACAGCTTCTATGAATTTCAGTCTGTGGGTTCAGTTATTTTAAAGTCAGTGCTGTGATGAAAAATCAGACTTTCATGGTATGAAAACTTGAAAAAAATAAGCAGATATTTGAATGTAATTTAAAAATTCCCACGACAGAGAGGTCTGGTGATCCATGCAATGTCTAAACCACAGACCCAAACATATTGCATACTCTCACATGCACATGAAAAGAAAGGGGGTAAATGAAAGTAAACAAGCAACATACAAAAGTGAGCTTATTTTAATCTGGTTAGAAATAAAAACCACACGGGCAAAATTGCACCCCTAAAAGCTAGAAAGCAAATCACAAAAAGTGAGAACACTTTAGTGGGGAAAAAAGATCACAGAAAGGAACAACGATGAAAAATGGACATGAAAGGAAACTGAATTATCTCTTTTCAAATGCAGCGTTCTTTTCTAGTCACAGAAGACAGACACTCATTTCATTGCAAGAAGTTTAAATTAAAAAGCAGGAAGGCACAGCTAAGTGCAACTAAGGGGTTAACAGAAGTTTGGGGAACGGGGTCTCTATCCTAATTAGGAACATAGCAAATAAAAAATTATTATGTTATCTTCTCAATTATGGTCACTTCAGCTTTACAAAGTGGTAAGCTAGAAGAGCAAGTGCTGAGGTGACCTTAGTATTAATTAGGGGACAGAGCTCTCATCCAGTTAAAGGAAAATATCCCTTGGCACCAGGATACAGCAGGGAAGAAGATACAAGGAGTCAGAGAGACAATCCAGCACTGTATTATTCCCAAAGAAAGTACCACCTTGAGACACTTGAGGATGCCCCCAAAGGCCAGCACTGGGCACCTGAGGTAGATGCACACAGAGCCCCTTGATACTCAAGAGAGCTGTAGCTGGGACAAGAGAAACTGGCAGAGCTGTGATGCCACTGCTGGAATCAGAGCTGTGGGATTTAACAGGAAGATGAAAGCTGTCCATGCCATATCCCTCCTTCTGCTTTCTTCTACCCCATAGCTCTGTGCCTGAACAGTGCCAGCTCAAAACCATACCTGTCACATGAGCAGATTTCCAGCTACTTCTATCTACAATAGCAGCAAACATCATTTTACTGCCTTTTCTTATTTTTTTTTAAACCACAGAGCTGCTTTATCTCCAGCCTAGCAGAAGTTCACATGGAGAGGGCTGACTAATCTGAACTGACTGCAGACAAGTTGGTACAGGCATTACTGAGCAGCATAGACCAGGGACCACCAGAGAGAGATGACCTTGGTAGTAAATTCTAATTTATTCACAACACATGGAAGAATGTGTCAGCAAAGGCTCTCAAAGTGAAGCACATTAATTAGTTAAGCCTACTCAAGTTTTGTGGCTATTTTAAAATTAACAGGGTTGTGTAAATGAGGGCAAGAAGACAAAAAGGCCCACATCCTCAGAAGCACATTGTGGGTATGCTGTGAATTGTCTTTGTTGATCTGGATCTAAATGGATTTCAAGGTCTAATAATGAATCAATGAGTTGAATACTGCTTCCTAGATTCCTATCTCTCTGTGATTAGGCTCTTACAACAAAGTGGGATTTGAGGAGTGTCTTGCACTGCATTATATTAGACCAGGGCTGGTATTAAAGAACTTTCAAACTGAAATTATGTGAATGTTGACTCATCACAGCACGAACCATAAAGCTGAGTCCTGCTGTTGTCTTTTCTACATCTCCATGTAAACATACGCAAATTAAACCAAGAACAGCAAAAGCAAAATAATAAAGCATGGTGGACATCAAATTTGCTGCTATCTTTTATGGTACATATTTATAGGAGATGGATGAAGCACTCTACAGTTAGCAAGAAATTTGTGTTGCGAAGAGAAATACTTCTGCCTCCCAAACATTCAATAACATTTAAAAGTAATGTTAACATACCTGCTCCTTCACTGGAGAGCTTTTCCGACTGTGCCACTTGTATGACTTCAGCAGCTGCATCCCTTACTACCAAGTCTTCATTCTGCAGCAGTAGAATCACACATTTCCACAGAGCAAGGGTATCAGACAGTCCTATATTTATGTGTGGAGAAAAATTAAGAGTTCTATTTCTTACATGCATTCAAAGAAGTTAGAGAGCTCTGTTTCCACACCTAAACACAACACATGAAAAGCATTGGCAAACCACTGGGAAAAAGACTGGCAATACATTCAAAGTATTTTCAGCATCTGTGAGCCTTATCTAGGTGGCAGACTCAGCTTGGTTTAAACAGTGGGCAACACGTAAGAGAATGGGCATCTCTATCTGGGTTCAAGTTTAGTCATGAGTGCTCTCAATTTTCTACAATTTCTAGGAGTGCAGAATTCCTGTTTGGCAATGTCAAAAATTCTGTGGCTGGAGACTGACCACTCTGATCATAGATTTGCTGTTGCAATCTGCCTGGAGCAGAGGCTGCTAAACCAAGCTTTCTTCAGATACTGCCAGTAGTGCTGGGCACAAATGCCATTCCCTGCTGGAAACAGCAAACAACTCCACCTTTCAGGGATCTACTCATCACCTCCTTCTCCCCACATCCACCTGTCCCCACCACTCACCAGCATGCCCTGCCAGCCTTACACCCACTCTCTGTTGGAAACAAGTTTAATCCATGGGGTGATTACATGTACACAGCTAAGACTAAGCAGAGAGAAGTGTCAAGCTCATCTGGTAATGCCCGAGGCAGGCAGACAGCACACACCAGCCCAGGGGCAATTCACACCTCACAAGCCATACTTCCCTTGCAAATCCTTGTGCCATTTACTGCTGCCACACCATGCATGACTAGCTCAAGTCACACGCCTGTACTCCTAGGTTTGATGGGGTATTGTTCACCCGACTTTTCAGGTCTTGTTGAACATCCTGATTAAAGGAATCCACTGGAAGGTCACTTCTAGATGCAGCCAGCTGTTAGAAATTACTTTCTGGTGACTACAGACAACACAAGAGTTGTGTTTCATTGCTAGTTTTCTTCTGCCATGTCTTCAGCAGGTTTATCAGAGATTTGTACTACAAGGCTAGACAGACAACTGTGTTTCACTTCTTGGCCAAAGTAAATTGCTCTAGGCTTTACTACACAGGCAGAAGAAGCATTCCTGTATTACCTGTAACTTCCCTATGCGGCAATGGCTTGAAATGCAATTATTTCAGAAAGAAGTTGCTTTTTTTCCTAGCATGACACACTCAATAATGTTATACTGGTACAGCTAGAGCAGAATAATTATGCCCTTATAGATTCAATTGCCAGATTTCCCACCTAGACAGGATTCTACTGTATTTCCAAAAGCAGTGGAAGTCTACAAAGGGAATTTGCATAAAGGCTTTTTCTGAACCCTCAAGCAGCTTGATGAAGAGACGATGGGGTCACCCACAACACACAGACTGGCATTTACCCTCTTTCTCTTAGGAACATAGTAATGGAAGCTCTTGGGAATGACTACAACTCCATTTCATACAACCACAGTTTCCTTTAACTCCTACTTTTTACTATACGTGGTCAAGCAAGCTGATGCAGGAGGCAGCATAGAAGTCAAACCTGTTTACATACTCACAAACCCTTTAAGGGAATTATTCTGGGTTTGTATCACTACAACTAATCATCAGCCCATGCCCTTGATTTGCCAAACTCCTCACTGCAGTACTGACAGTTTCTAGGTGCTGTGAAGGGTCAGCTCTGCATCTTTCTTCCTCTGGATCAATTTTCAGAGCAAAGAGCTAATTCAGATGGTTTTCCCACTGAGGCCTTGGGGCTCTATTTTCTGGGCTGTTTGGGGAGCATTTATTTTGGTTTACTTGTCTGTTTTCATTTGTTTTGTTGGGATTTTACACAGGATAAAACTTGCTGCTATTTTTTATTTCACACTTTCACATTTCCTGGAAAGCATGGAAATCAGCAACTGTTTTGACAAGATCCAAGAGGAAACTGTTGTCCATCATCTACAGACCACATCCAAATAACAACAGATGAGAAGCACAGCATTTGGGAGTTTTTCAGTCCAGTACTTTCACTGTCTTCATTTGACATAAAATGATAATAATGTCTGTCCTATGAAGAGCTTTATCTAGATGTTGAAAGTCAAGATTTCCAGAGCTGATACCACGAACACGTAACAGTGTAATGCCTACCTCATAGAACAGATTTAGTTCTGGTAAATGTTACCAATACCTCTTAAAAGGCACATCTCAAAATAATAGCTAATTTTTCACAAAACCACTATCTACAGATTAAGAAATATACTGTTCTTTTTGTATAAGAGATATTTGTATGCAGTCCACATGGATGGACTTAAGCTACTTAAACTAAAAACATTTATATAACTATACTGGAATGAAGTATCACAGAATTAAAAGTATCTAAAGCTGTCTGTCCTGTTCAGGATGCAAAATAATTTCTTCATCATCTATTACTACCTATTCTTGCATATCTCCTGGCCCTTTAGTCACAAAATCCCCCCATTCTCTATTCACAGAAGGTGGGGGGAAAAGCTAAAAGAAAAACCCCATCTCTTGTCCAGAACAAACCAGAGCTTCAGTTAGCTGTGCCTCCCAGTTACTAATGTATTGTTGAATCAGGCCATGTAGGTTTTGTTTTTTCTCCTTCTTTCTTTGCTTTCTAAAGAGACGGTCTAATGTTAACTTAAAACAAAAATCCTTACACCTGGGAGATATAATGTGATCCAATTATTAATCATTCTTATAGTAGAAAGTGTCTCTCATTTCTAGACTGAAGCCCTTCATTTCAACATCCAGCCAGCAGAGCTTTGTTACACTCCCAGTGTTAAACTAAATTCTGTCCAGCTCACCAATATAGTACAGAAAGATTCAAGTCACAGAACAATTGCAGGCCAGTAATTGTGTACAGCAGTGTATAGTGACCAGGAGACATAACAACATCTCAGGTGCCCCTTCTGCAGAGTTATTGCCAGAGGCTGGGCACATGTGCTTTTTCTACCAGAAGTTAAATAAATCTGTATGTTTAGTAATTAAATCCTATTAACATTTTCAAAAAACCCTGTTTCATGTAATTATGTTTTGACTGCATACACGTACAATACATTTGAAATCACGTATTAATGGATTTCATCAAAAAAGATCCAGAAAATTATTTTCAAGCTACTTACCAAGAATGAGCCTCTTACTGATGAGAAGGAATGATGTTATACTTTTAAGAACTCCAGCAGCTGCTAACAGCATCTCTGTCTCTTGCTCATCTCCACAAAAATACACTATCAGCTGAACCCACTTTTTCAAGACTTCTTCTGAAATCTGAAGGCACAGAGCATGTGAGAAGTATGTTGTACAAGCTGGTGCTACCTCTTACCATCACACTGAACTACGGCCTGCCTACAGGACACTGCTCACTAGTAAATGCCCAGTTTTTTCAGAGTGGTGAATCCCACATGAACGTTTAAAAGTTTGGAAATTTTCTTTTAGTTAGAGCAGTACTTACAGGCAAGTCTTTCCCTCTGTCCCTTCCCACCAGACTCACCAATGACCACAGAAGTCAAAGTGTATTTTTGTGTCCTTAGTCCTTTTACACATGCAAGCCAAGGACAAATATGCTGGTCCTTTGCTGAATTTCAGAGCATCCCTCTGTGCCCATCTCTCCAGCCTGTCGAGGCCCTTCTGAAGGGCTGCACAGCCCTCTGGACTATCAGCCACTCCTCCCAGCCTTGTGTTGTCAGGCAACTTCCTGAGGAGGCACCTGCCTTCATCCAAGTCATTGATGAAGAAGTTAAACAGCACTGGGCCCAGTATTGACCCTTGGGGACACCACTAGTGACAGATCAACTACAGCCTGTGACACTGCTTACGACCCTCTGGGATGTGGCATTCAGCCAGTTCTCATCCCACCTCATTAACTGAGGAATCAATGAAACCTCAGTCTCTGCCTCACTCTGCCTGGTACAGGGCCATGTGCCTGCACTGCACACAGGGACACAGCCAGAGTGTGTCCCACAGATCCTGTAACAGGTGAAAACAAAAAATAAAAATCTCCCAAGATGTTACAATTTCAAGCAGACACACAGACAGACTGACTAGGAAGACAGAACTTAACTTTTACCTTATGGAAGAGAAAATCCCTTCCACAGATGTAAATACTGAATGCAAGCCCAAAAGAAGAATTTAGATGGAAAACTGATGTACCTGGTCTTTCCCAAAGCCAAAAGCTCTCTCTGCAGGTCTATCTTAGATCTCCCATGATTTATATGCTTATTAGAGAAAGTAGTTGTGGCATTTTTAGTTAAGATTTTTACAGCATTTTTCATTCTTTGTTAACTTTAAGTACTCACACTATGCCTTTCCTTTAACAAAAAAGATTTAACATCATAATTCATGTTCCTCCATTCTTGTCTGCAAATCTGATTTTATATTTTTTATAATGAGACATTAGCATATAATGTTAATACATTCTGCTGCTCATTCTGTGAAAAGTAATAGCTTTGTAAGGAAAATAATCTTCCTTTTGAAACAGACCATGAGAGTTTTGTTTGTTTTAAAATACCCACTAAGTGGGTTTTGTATCTTTGCAAATATCTTTAAAAATGTGTAGCACTAAAGCTGCTTTTGTACTGCTCTACACATACATATGTGACATCACAGACTGACAACTTAAAATGACAAGAAATCTGAGCTGGCTGGGAACTGCACCCAAGCACTGCTTCAGCTTCGTGCCTTCCCACCCCACGTGCTCTCCTGTGGGCTTCTCCAAAAATCAAGAAACCACAACAAAGCTGCACTTCAGTAATGGGCTGGATTCAGAACAAACATCAAACACCGCAGGCATTTCCCTTTCCACATTATAGTGACCATTTTGGATGAGCTCAGAAGCTGAAATTACTCCATCAGAAATATTTATGTATGTATTTAACTTGAAATTACTGTGAGAGGGATGTACTGAGATGACATTCATGGCTGTGTCATTCCAGAAAATGGCAGTGTATTCAGAGAGGAACACATAATATGAAAAATGATGAATGGACACAAGGAAAAACAAGCTTGGGGCTTGGATCTAAAAGAAGCCACATTACTGCAACCACTAAAAACTCCAGGACTACAAAACTGTTAACCAGCTCCATTTCCCTTACCTGCTGATGGTTCTGCAAATGGTGGATAATCAATTTGGAGGCAAATTTGAGAGCTATGGTTTGACCTTCAGGGCTGAGAAAACAAGGCAAAGGACATATCAAAAAGCCAGTTATTTCTGTCATCATTTCATCTCTAGAAGAAAACCAGCCAGCTCTTAGTTATTTCTAATTATCACCAATAATATGGGCATTTTTCAAGCTGAACATTTGGAGTTTTTACATTGGAGATCTAGATGTTAGCCAAGTTCTCAGCTGATATGCAAATGAAACATGCCCTTACTTTCACTTCTCTCACGTTTATTTTCTATTTACATACTTATCATAGAAGAACACACTCGAAAATGCAACCTTAGTCAAATAAACCAGACATTATTTTACATTGTGAATGAATGCATCTCTTGAAGCTGGTGTTTAGCTGCAGGAGTATCTCTTCTACAGCTGCTAGAAATGCTCCTAGTGCAAAATATGCCTACTGCCAGCTTCCCTGCTGCCTAGCAGCATCTAAGGACATGGCTCTGGGCACCGTGGCTTCTGAAGCCTGTCCCCACCATGGGGAACGGCGACACCTGAGCAGCAAGGCCTGCTATTTCAGCCATTTCCCTCTAACAGCACCAGTGTGTTATTTTACCACCAGTATCTTACTTCGTCCCAGGAATGAGCCCTTCCCATCATCACCATTTGCACTTGAACAATTTAGTGCAAATCAGCAGTAAATACACACAGCTATACAATGCTGTTCTGCACTCTATACCCTCTATATTCCATGTTTGTAACACTGGACTGCAATGTTTCCATGGCTTAAAGAACTATCAGAAACAGGATGTCATACTCTTAAAGCCTGGACACTGTAAGCCTGTTTGTCCATTCCACTCTGAATGGATGGACACAGCTTCTCATTCAGTAGGAACTGCAAACTGGCTCCACATGTTCAGTGCTTTCTGCTGACTTCACAGTCTGTATAAGCAGTGCAAACCTTAAGGATTAGGATTACCCATTTCTGCCAATCCAACAAGTTAAATGAGATCTGTCATTCTTTCTACGAGCCATCTGCCCATAAATCAGGATGGGAGGGATGGCAGATTCAAAGCAAATGAGTGTATGGTTGGATCATTAATACTAACTGTTAATTCTGCAGTTAAATGGGTGTTTCCCAATTACCATTCAGGAAGAACTATGCTCACTGGCTATCACAGGACAGCTAGAGTAACTTCTTGTTTCAGGAACTGTACTACTGGACATTTACAGGGTGCTAGTGTGACTTGTGGCCTTTTTAATAATTCAGATAAAGGTCTTCTCTGAAAATTTCTCAAGAACCCACTTTATTCAAATAAGCCACACTGTTTTCTGAAACACAGATTTTTGAATGAAAGGGCAGTCCCAAACTAATATATTAATGTTCAACGTTAAAAGTTTTTAAAATATAAGCATTTCAACATGCATGACAGACCATACCTTGTGGTGATGTCTGCAAGGTTTAAACTCCAGGTTAAGAGCTCATTTGGATTCATTTTTATAGAGCATTCAGTCTTTGGAAGAACATTTCTGAGATCCATATTATAAAGAATTTCCAGCACCTGCAGACACAATTCACAAACAAAGAATTTACAGACAGTCTCAACAGGAATGTACACATTTGAGATCAATAAAACACTGACTTAAGCTCCACTCCAAGAACACAAAGATTCTCTCTGGATAGTTCTAAGAAAGGAAAGAGGAAGTTCTTGCTTTTGCACAGGGACATCTGTTACAAAATTATTGCACAGCTTCTGTTCAGTCTAAAAAATCCCCAACTACTCACCTACTATTTAAAAAGCATAATGCATGTTTGAAAAGTATTTTTGAAAATTAAAAACATAAGCTAAAAATTAAAAATCTAATTTACTGAAAACATACAAAATGTCAATTAAAAAGCACCCTCTTACCTTGCAAAAACACTGGGGATTTGTTTCCTTCAGAGCCATTGTGAGAAGAGTGTCTTCCAAATCAGTGAGTAAACATAATACACCTCCTCTTCCTTCTGCAATCTGCTTGGAATTTCTTTGTTTCAGCCACAGCAGTATTGCTTCCAATGCCAGCAGACGCACTTCATGGAACTCACAGTGCAGGAGATGAGCCACTGACAGTGAGGGCTTGGCCAGTTCCTCTGCAGCAGCTGCACCACAGCTCTGGCTGTCAGGACCTGCAGTCACTGACAGCACTGATATTACAAGTTTGGTGATGCTCTGGAGATACTGTATCAGTCCTGGTACTGCAGATGAGTAGGGAATACCAGACACCAATTCAGAATCTGAAATGACTCTTTTCATCTCTTCCCAAAAGTCAAGCAATTGCACTCCTGGAAGGAGAGAAATACACTTAGTGAAGTGAACAAATAGATGATGTTACCATCAGCTCCAGACCATGAAGTTGACAAGTACCAGGTATGCAAAAGGTATCATAAGGTAAATTCAGGCACGAAATGAAAATGAGAGTTCTCCTTTATTTTAAACAGATTCCAAATTATAAAAAAGCTTTGCCACATATTACATGTATTCATATTTAAATCAAAAGAAACAAGGACACAAAGTTTTCTGAGAACTGTGATTGTTCAACATGTGAGTTGAAAGTTTCAAACAAATGAGTTTCAAACAAATTAAAAAATGCTACAGTACCTTGCAGATTGCCTGCAATCTTTACCAACTACATCTGTTTGGCATGCATTTCTTTAAATCAAGCTACTAATACAATATTGCAAATTGTACAAGCCTACCATTTCTACCACTGCAGAAAGTGATTAACTCAAATAAACTATTAAATATAAGTGCAGAAAAATGTAGATAGTTAGCTCTAAAATCAGACTGAACAAAGTGCTGTCTGTCAGACTACTGAGCTGCAGCTGAAATCAGGAGAAATTATGACAGAAGCCATTCTGCTAACATTGAAAATCTCATGCCTTCATAGTTTTAGTCAGAAAAACTTGCTATTGAGAAGATGTCCCTTTGAGATAAATAGACCTGTCCTGTACCAGTCTAAAGAACTGACTTATTAAAAACCCCAGGATACTTCTCCTATTCTTATTCATTTTGAACAGTTAACATAGCTGCAAAAACAAAGGAGTTGCACTGTAACCCCTCTTATGTGTCAGCACAGGAACTGTGACCTTTCAGCCGTTTTCATGGGTGCAACCTTGTCCACATGGCCCAGCAGAGCCTGAGAACCTCCTTTAGTGCTTGGCCACCTCCTGGAGAGAACAAAGAGGCCACTGCCATCTGTGATACCAGAGGGTTTCAGGCTTTAGCAGCGTTGGCAATGCAGACACAAAATGAAAGAAAAAAGTCAGCAATGGTCCTATCTCACACTCACATAGACTGAAATACTCATGTGCCTTGAGTTCAACCTTCTTCTCCATCATCAGTAGGAAAGAACCATTCTATAATATTGAAACCATTTGGCCCAGTTCAGTGCCTGTATAGCTTGTACTGCAAGAAAATGAACATGCTATAACCCACAAAATTCAAATGCAAGTATGGGAAAATCACAAAAGAACAGAGAACAGTGGCACTGGTGCTAGGGGATGTTGGAAGTTTAGGGTTTTTTAATGTAAAAATGCACTAAAGGTAAATACAAAGATTAAATAAACTTAAATTTCTTCAGTATCTGCAAGAAGACAATTCATTGCCATGTAATATTGCTACTTATAATTAAACATTGAGCACTGCTAAAAGCCTGTCCAAATAGTCCTAAATTCTTGAATTTGACATGAAGCCACAGCACAAATATAGATTCATTCTGTTGCCCATGAAGACATTTCCCTAAGCCTTCTATTTACAGTTAAATATCCTGCCCTTTCATATTCAGATTCTTCCAAAGCCATCTTAATTTGTTTGACATTTACACGGAAAGTTGACATGGTTGTACGCTGTCTAGCACATAAGACAGAACCATTTCTGAGTAATTCTGGACATGCTTCAAAGAAATCTAGTATTTGTAAAAAATTTTCAGACATATTGCCCAACCATTAGCTCTGCCATTCACATTTTTGCTAGTTTTTTTTCTGAAGGGCCTTGATGCAGTCAAAGGAACTCCAGTATCAGTGCAAAGCTGTCTCACAGCATTAACCTCTACATGACACAGCTGACTCCCATCTCACTGCAACACAAACTTGTATATTTTATTTGCTACATTTCTAAACCCCCTCCAAACACACTGCTTTTGCACACTGGCATCATAGCACAAACTAGCACTAATGCCCGTGTCACACGACACGTATCCAACTGCCAGAATTCCTTCATTTCTGAACTGTCTGGTTGCCTTGGAGAGGGATTAGGCCTTCGTCTCAGCTATTACACAGCCTGACTCCACAGACAGCAGTTTAACAACAGAAATAATCCCAGGCAGCTGAAAGAAAAAGGTTCAGGGTCAAATGCCTCAGTTCAAGAAGAGAAACAGCTTCAGTTTCAGAGCACTGCACCCTCTCGAGTTCCTACCTGCTCCCCTCCTCAGCCGCCTTTCAGCAACACACACATCAGCTGGCTCAGCTCTTCAAACCAAGGCAGTATTTGTAAGTATATTGCAAGAGAAATGCTTTTATCTCCTGTCCGTGTTGCTGTACATTGAGGTAAGCCACATGCAAGCAGTAATGGGAAACCTGACAGGAGGAAGGGTCAAAGCTCCAGAGCAGGGAAAGGCAGAGTAGTATTAAGCGCACACCGAGAGACAGAGAGAGGGAGCAAGAGAGAGAGAAAAAATTAGGGGAAGGGGGAAGGATGTCTTCCATTTTGTTGGTGTCAATGCTGCCAACTTTGCCAGAGCCTGCAACTCAGTATCAGAGAGAGTGGTGACCCTCCCATGGACTCCAGGAGCTGGCCACGCACTGACCTTCCAACTCAGCAAACTTTCGTTGGTATTTTGCAAGGCCAGCACAACTTCTCTTTATGTTTTCATCTTTGAAGGGGAAAACTACTTTCATACAAAGAACCTAGCAGGGCTACTCACTCCCAGAACTACTAGCTTGCAGAGACTGTGATACAAGGGTCTTTGGCAACAGAGCCTCTTTTTCTGCACATATCAAATACTTCTGCTTTGGAAGCCTTCTGGATGACTTCTTTTTTTCCCATGCAATTGTGAAAGACTGGACACTGTGGCTCATCTATTTTACAGAAAATCTCTTTAAGACTGGATGTCTCAATGGCAAGGCCATCAGCAAAACAAGACTGTCTGAATATTTGCTTAGCCTCAGTACACCAGAAAGCAAATCCTTCTGCATTCATCTTGTGCTCCACATGCTCTCCAACACTCTATTTTTCACACAAATATGTACAAAAGGAAAGAATGCCCCTGTCTTATTACAATGCAGTGGAAATATTCCTGCTTTCAACTTCATCACTAAGAAACCCTTCCAGGCTTTCATGTAAATGTTTTCTCGTCTGCTTAGCTTTAAGTAAACTCTTTCCTTTGGCTTACATCAAAATATCCAATTAAACCAGAAAACCACACTGGTTCCCAAAGTAAATGTCAGCCTCTGTTGTTAAGATACAGTAACTACATACTTTTATTTACAAACAAACATGACTGTACAGTTTGAATGACCAGCTGCTGTGAGAAGGGAGAATAAATTTTGGCTGACCAAAGAAGGGTCCTGGCAAACAGCAGTCTCTCCAGGATGCTGACAGATGCAAAAGAGCCCCCAAGAATGAAGTGGATTTAATTTTATTTTTTCCCCCTTAAGGATTGCTTCATTTGTGGGACAGGAAGAATTTCAGCCTGCTTCTAGTACAGGAGACATCTTACACAACCACTTGGTTCTCTTCAACACCCGACACAAACATCCTCAATCCCTTTGTGTCCCCCACACTGATACACGCATACATCATCTATGTCACGGCATCTAGGTTTGAGGGGCTGGTTTTTTAATCCTACGTGTGATCTGCCATGTCTGTGAAGTAAAATGGCCTTTCACCATCTGAAAATAAAGAGGAAAGAAAGAGGAGCAGAATGGAATTAGGAATGGATGAATCCCCAGTTATAAACCTCAAAATTTAGTGACTCCCAGACCTGCGCCCTGCCTGTGTCTCCTCTGCTCTTCCCTACAGTGGCAGGCAGGACCTATTCAGTCTGTTCCCAGAGCAAGCAGATACATAGAGCAAGGACAGGAAAATGTCCCTGCTCAGGGAGTACCAAACCATCAGCTGATGGACAGCCCAGCTGATATTTTATCTCAGAGGCACTACAGTCTGTTCAAAAGTGAGAGAACTAACCTGACTTCCATATTTAAATCTAAACTTGCTTCACCTCCTTGCAGAGTTGCTACATTTCTGTAGGATTTGGTAATTTCACAGTGATTATTTAGCTACTGCTAAGTGGACAACTCTCCTGATCATCAGGTATACCGTGTCAGGGGCTTCCTTCTCTACATGTGATTAGCATAGCTCTAAGCATTTGCACTCTTCTAAATAAATTCTGAGATTAAATCCTGTATGCAGGCCCTCAAGCATCCAAACCATCTTCCATGTTCCTACCAGAGGCTCCAGGAAAAAAAGAACAAAGCAGGGGGAAAGGAGGGGAAGTTACCACCAGCACCAGAAAACTTACTGACACTCTGCAAGGGCAGATAAAAAAAAATGGCAAGAGCAGCAATAAAACGCCGCTGTGCCTGCAGTATATTGTTATGGGAAGGGGCTCTGAGCATCAAAAATCTGGATATTCATCATTTTCCAACAAGACCTGCAAGAAAGCACAATTGTTTACAAACTGAGGTTAAAATCCACTCTCAAGCTCCCATCCACGGACATCTGAAGAGATCATATGAACAGGGAGTAGGCTGAGAGGTAATCAGTGCCAAGAAGAGAGTTTCCTAGACAAATACTAAGGGAAAGTATTTTCTTTAATATTTTTCCTTTTTATAAAAAGTGGATTAGCATAGTCACTGCTAAATGGAAATAAAACCACAAAGAGAACAGAAAAGTCTGTTTCATTACACAGCCATACTAAGGTGACTGTTGATGAGCATAAAAAGGGCATATTTTAAGCAGGATGTTTTCTTTTAAAGACATCTGCAACTTCTTCAACATCAGAGACTAGGCATCAGAACTCACAATACAATTCAAAACTACAAACACGACTGATTACCAGAATCCACGGATAATTTATTATTGAGGACACAACCATCCCATGGCATTTTGTACAGCATAAGGGAAAATTTCCAAAGGAAAAAAGAAGGGAAAAATCCCCATATTATATCTGGACACTGAAACAGCTACTTTTTCTTACAGGTATTTTTTTCTTACAGCTTCTCTCTGGCCCAGCACTGAGTTTTCCAGTATTTAGCATTCACATAAAATCATAAAATCCCATGGAGACAGTGCAAGTCAGTCAGTGGTACATGTTGGAATCTAAGGAGAACTGATTTTGAAAGGATGAGCAGTCTCTGTCTTCACGTAGGGACAGAATTTTAACTGCTAACATTAACAAACATGACCAATTCCACTTTCCCCCAAGTGTCACTTATTTCATGGAACACCTTCCCATATTTCCTGCTCAACACAGCATTCCAGCAGTATCATGCCTACCCTCCACGACCTTCCTCTGATCACTGTCTCTGCCATCATTCTAAAATCACTTTTACTTTCCTCCTCTTCCACCTGTGTCACAAGTTCTGCCTCCAGCGTTTCTTTGACAGCTGTTGGTGTTGCACATATCCATCTCCTTTCTCCAAAAATTTATTCTTTTCAGCCTTGGCCCATTTGTTTTGTTCTTCTGTCTCACACTAACTTTTGGTCAATCTTTGGACCACCTCAGCATCCCTCACTTGTTCTGCCTCTGGCATTTTACTGTCCAGGCAACTCCCAGTCACTCCCTGTGTCTTGGACTTCGAACAATGTCACCCTCAACTTCTTCATTCTCCTGTCTGCATTGAATTAGAACACTGAGTATCTAAAAATGTTTCCTTTTGACTTGTCTAATTTAATGTTAGTAGGCAAAGAGCGTTTAGATGATCCTGTAAATTTATTTTAAATCTTTACCTTCCTTAAGTCAGAATAAAAATATTTACCCAGTGCCACAGTCAATACACCAGCAAACTTTATATAATTTCTAACAACATAAATAAAAACTGCCTTCAATTTGTTATGAGTAAATTTAGGTTTAAGCTAATTAGACCAAATAACCAAAACACACATTAACAAGCTGCCAGTGTTTTAATTCAAATAATTCTTTGGCCACGCTTCTTAGGGATCTAGGTAAAGAAAGCTAAAGTATGGCTAAAATAATCAACCTAGTTATCCCTGTCAAATTTTTACCATTCAAAAGTCATCATTTTTTAAGTTAGCCTGCAGGAAAAACTTGGCTATCATTTAGCTTCTTTCCAAAGTAAGGAAAGATTAAGACGTATGATACAGAAAAAAAAGTGGCCATAGCCTTCAAATGCTATTTAAAAGTCCTAGAAATCATATAATTCAGGCAAAAATTTAAGACATTCCTATGTAAAGACTAGTTTGTGCTTTCCTTGCAAAGCATTGCAAAGCATCTAGAAGTTTGATAATCCACATTATTTCCATCAAAGTATTTACAACTTCTAATTAAAAAGGGCATATATAACCAAGAGAATGGTATTTGCACTGTATGTTATTGAAAACAGTATTTTGTATTTGAGGACAAAACTTGCAGACAGTTGAAATAATAGCCCATGTTTCTGATCACATACACACACACATGTGCAGTGCACTGTATTTTTTGCAACCATTTCTTTACATTGTGAGCAGCATTTAAGAATCTTAACCAAGCTACACCTACAGAAGGTTTAGGTATTTGGAAGATAGCAAGAAAATGGAAGTATGTTTTTGCAAAACTCAAGGCAAGAAAATAGGTAAGAGTGGAATACTGGCTGCTCCATTTTGGTACCAAAACAATCTCTTTCTTAACAGGATTAATCATGTAAATACTAAGTAACTGTTCCAGTGTTTGACAACAACACTGCAGTTTGGTTAATTTCAAGAACTTTTATAAATCCTTCCACCTCTAATGTAGAAAGGAAAAATCCTTGGTTAGACTACAAGTGGTATCTTTTCCTAAATCAGAGATTCATCCTATTTGATGTCCTTTTTAAATGTTTTCTCTTTCCCACCAAACTTGAATTTTGAAGACACTACACTTGACAACAGGCCAAACCAGCCAGCAGATTGACAGCATATATACAGGATAAAGCAACAACTTGGCAGGATTATCTTTAGCAAAATTTTCTTTCATCTTTTCCCTCTTCTGTTCTACATCCTACTTCACTTACATTGACAGGGCTCTATCAACAAGTGTCATTTTTTGGAACACATCCCTGGCCAAAATGCGCTTCTATTAGTCAAGTATATTAGAGAGAGTTGCATCCGTTTTTCCCTTCATGAAATGACAAAATACTGCAGGAAAACTTTTTCAAGATGTGAGCAAGAAGGAAAATGTGACCACTCTGTCTTGTGGCATTCTTCATCTGTTACAGAGAGACAGAGCATTCCAGATCAGAGCTTTCACTGCAATTCAACACTCTGGCTCCTCCGTCACCAGCACTGCAGATCACAGTAATACTCTCATCTTTTGATACTCTCATGTTTTGCTTCAAAGACCAATTTCCAGAAGATCTGGAAGCAGGAATGTCTATGACAGGTCCTCTCAGAAGTTCACATATTCAACAAAGGAACCTTATTTAGTGAAACAGTGCATCACACCAGAGTCCTGTATTCCACCTCTTGCAAAGCCCATCTCTGAGTGCACAGGAAAGCGTGTAACCTCAGATGCACACACGGATGTGGAGCTCTACAGCTCGACAGACCTCTGCTTCTAAGTCCTCCTCATCAAAACCTGTGACTTTGCAAATAATCATATACACAGCTAATGCTGGACATCTTCTCACCTGGACTCAGGGTCATGCTTCCCACCCCAATATGCCTACAAATGTGACTTTATTCCTTTGTAATACTTGAAGCAGGGTGGAAGTACCAGGATATCCTCTGCAAGAGGATGGCATTGTTCTCCCATGAGAATGAAAAGGCCCTAGACATCTGTGATTTCTGATCTCTAAAAGCAGCTCATGTGGAGAAAATACATCAAAGAGGTGTGCAAGAACAAATTCCCTGGACGCTATTAATAATTATTAATAGTGACAATAGACATTAGCTCATCAAATAATCCCATACCTGGTAAGAACTTTCTTTAGTCTCAATAAAAGGTAAAAATAGTATTTCTATATTTTAACTTTTTTTTTTTAAGGCTTGCTTCCAACCACAATTGATAACAGAATAAAAATATTGTTAAGTTTATATAGTCTTGGCATTATGTATTGTCTCAGTGTATCTGAAAGCCCTCAGGCACATCAGGAGCTGAGAAAAAAGTTCTAGATTTTGCCTATCACCTCAAGGAAAGAAAACTGTCTTTTCCCAGTGACATGAATCAGGCAACACTTCCATCCAGTCCAGCAAACAGGAATAACTATGGGGTTTGGGTTGCTTTGTTTTGTTTAAGATAAATAATCATCATTTAACCAGCAGTAAATTTTTAGCTGGACAAGATGCTTTTGGTATCCATTACTCCCTGCCTTCCTTAGCTGACATTTTAAAGCTGATGTTTTTTGAACTCGTAAAGTAAATTCCCTAAGGGCTATCCTGCACTTTAAGAGACAGATTTTATTAATTGAAAACAACAAATCACTTACAGAAAATAATCATAATGCAGGAAAGACCTAGGCAGAGCTGTACTCTGAAAACCTCTTTGTAATTGTAGCCTCTTTAGACAGGCATAATCAATTAAAAGTGGTCTGATTTTAACCAGTTGCAGGCTCATTACATTGCATTCCCATTTCTGCTGATGAAAATCAGTTTCAGCCTGTGGCCTGGAACTCATATACAGCACTTCCTGGGGCCTCTTAGATAAACACATCAAGAAACAGTTTCATTTGGATTTGTCCCTCACCCTTTATTCATTGAAACAACTTTACAAATCAAGATTAGAACAGAGAAAAATTGGCTCATAACCAAAGATATGCATGTATGAGTAAGACATTTAATCTCAGAAAAGTATAACGCTTCAATTAACAATCATATCTGAAAAACATTTAAATGGGAGTCTCAAAACATTCAGTTTTAACTGGTGAGTTTAGTCTTTCTCTTACTGTGTCATGGGACACTCAGTTCCTATTTAATATAAACACACTACTCCTTCCTTTCAGAAGGGCTTCTTGCCTGTGATACGTAAAACTGTCCCCAATGTATCTTCAAGTTTTCAAAACAGTACTTCCAGCCTAAGTTTTTACTCTCTGTAGACATTGCCTGAAATATGTAATTTTAAACTTATGTAGGAATGAAACTCTTAAGCAAAACAATACTAATGAACTATGCCCAAGCAGAGAGAATCTGCAAAAATAATTGCTTTCCTTCTGCAGAAATTGTACCTTACAGCACCCAGGTTTGCTACAGTCCACATGAGCTTTGAAAAATAAATGAATTCACTACAGTCAGTAATCCAGCCACAGCATGGTGTAGCCCCTCAGGCTCAAAGGGCTATTCACAAGTCAGGGGCATTAAAAAAAAGAGGAGGGGAGTTTCCTGGTGTGGAGAGGTCCATAAAAGCCTTTGCAAATGTGCAGCAATTGTTTATAAACCAGAACAGACAAAAAAACCCCCAAGGATAACTGAAATAGGAAAGAGACTGATAAAGGAAATGCAATGCCCACTAAGTAAGCAAAACGAGGAGCCCTCCCCTGGAGTACTGGCTGTTCCTTCCTAGAAGAAAATACAAAAATAGAGCTGAAGGGTGAGTGACAAGAATAATCAGAAGATGAAAAAAAACTTCAGATGAAGAGAATACAGAAAAACCAGGATGATTCATACACTAAGGAGCTGAACAGAGGTAGAGGATCATGCTTTAAAAAGTGTGCAAATTAATATTCCCAAAAGGATCTCTCTTTTAAAAAGGAGTATTCAAAGTTAAAGTGATGAGCCCAAATATGGTTGAGGAAGGCTTTGAGTGTTGTTTTTGTTTATTTTGTAGTTATGATACACAGCTAAACTCTAATGCACTGCAAAGGATCATCACTAAGGCCAACGGCATATGAGGATTTAAAAAACTTTATTTTGTAGTAATAATAAAAATAAGTAAATA